>VWYP01022445.1:0-79812 GCA_013400435.1 Pycnonotus jocosus | reverse complement strand
ACTGCGGGGCTGCCGCGGCCTCTCCGGCCGTGTCCCGGGCGAGCCCGGCGGAGCGGCGGCAGCGCGGCGCGGGGAGCTGGCTGTGAGCCTGCGGCTGAGCCGGCACCGCTTGGGCAGCGGGAAGGGCCCCGTAACCCGTTATCCGCCTGGAAACTTCTCCTCGGGATGGGGAAGGAGGGACTTTCCGCTGAAGGGATGGAGCCCAAGCTGGGGCAGCGGTGGGGCGGCGCTGCCCGCACGGGCACAGGGCGCTCGCTGCTGGGCCGGTGTGTGTCGGAACGGGGTCAGAGGAGCGGTGACATTGCTGGGGAGGATCCCCGCGCCTGGAGCAGGGTGGGACGGGGCCGTGCTCCGCTCGCACAGCCGGAGGGTTTACAAGCCGGGGAGCTCCGGGGCAGCGGGCTCGCACGGTCGGGGCTTCCCCGCTGCCAGGAATCTGGTCAGCTCTGGAGAAGAGGTGGGGGAAGCTAAAAGTTCACCCACTGGGAAGCCACATCCCGTTGCCAGCAGCAACACAGTGTCGCTAGCATTGCTGTATTACTAGAGATACTTCATCTTGATGAAGTAATGCAGAAACTATACTTGTTATTATTCTTCATCCAGAGACTGACCCATCTTCATCCCTGTGTCACCAATCTCTGTTCCTGTCACAGCCAAAATGAAACAGCAGCACAGAGAGATTAAAACCAAGACTTCAGAAAAGGCTCAAGTTGGGGCCCAAAACAACTTTCTGCATCTCAGAAGTGAGCAGCACCTATCAGAGCTCAGTTTGGAAATGCTGGCTTGGGAGAGAAACAAGTATGTTCTCTTTATCTGCAGACCCAGCAGAGCCCAGCACAGAGCAGTCCTGGCTGTGTGAGGAGCTCTCTTGGTGCAGGCAGTGGAACAATGCCAGCTGGCAGCAGCTGAAGATCTGGTTCCTCTTCTGTTCTATTTGTGCATGGACTATGCTGGAACCTGCCAGTGATAGGTAGTAGCTGTCCCTGGCCCTACAGCTGCCATCAGAGGCTTGGAGTGTGCCCAGCCTGCAGATCAAACTTCCAGCACCAGAATGATAACTGGGAAAGGAAGGTGGTAGGGAAAGATGATCCACCCCAGCTCTGCTGTGTAAGCTGTGGGCCCTGGGCCATCCTTGCACTCAGCCTTTCTGTCTGACTGTCTGCAGCCTGGAGCAGGAGGAGCTGGGGAGCAGAAACAGCCCCGTCTGGACCTGGAAAGGGTTGTGTAAGCCAGGCCAGGAAACTTTGACACAGGACTGCTTTTAGAGCTAGGTCTGTGGGCACAGGAATCCTTCAGCATGAACAGGATACCAAGAGCAAGGAAAAGAGCCCCCATTCTCCCTTGACCAGGTTTTCAGCTGGCTCATTTTAACCCAGGTTTTTTTGGTTTTTCAGATCTGACACCACATTCAGCTGAAGGCCTAACCCCTTTTGTTTCCAAAACTTAGGAGCTGTTCAAGATCTAGAGCCATACTCTGCAAAGCCCTTGGGCCTGCTTCACTCCTTTCACTTAGGCTCTTTTTATACTTTTTATTTGCTTGGCAGTGGTTTTTTTAAAAAATGGATATTATCATTATGGAAAGTTTCCCTGAATAGCACAAATAGATTCTGCCTGAGCAGCTGCTCAATCTGCTCAATAATTCCTTCCCTTTCTCTGCTGGGCTGTCGCTGCTGCTGTTATTGTGACACTGATTTCAAATTTGCCATCTTTGTGCCCAAGTGTCCACTACACCTGAGCTCTGCTGTGGTCAGTAATGGCTGGAGAAGCCCAGGTGCCCCATGGTTTAGGGAGTGCAGGACTTAATGGTCAGTGAAGGGCACAGTGCCCTTCAGCTGTAATGAACTCGTGACCCAGCACAGTGTTAGGAGAGACCAGAGCAGAATTGTTACTATTCACATTTTTCTGGAAACTCTAGGGAGTTTCACAGCTCCCAGGCACTTCAGAATTCCCCTTTGCTTCACAAAGTTGTTTCTAGGGGGCTGAGGCAGAGCCTGCATGGCATTTACCTGCTCAGGGAGCTGCAGGACAAGTCGAGGTGACTCCTCCAGCTGCTGACTGAGCACAGCACAGCCTGGTGCTGCTTGCCTGGGGTTGTTTCTCTGCTCCAGTTGTTGGTGGCAGATGTTGATCATGCTGCTTCCTGCAGTTGTGGACAGCAGTGAGGCTCCACAGTATGGGAACTGCACAGTAACCTTGCCTGGAATGGAACAGAATGGAGCAGAACAATGGCTCGTTGCTCTTTGCAGGCACATCTTTTTCTGTTCAGAGCTCTCTAACCCCTCTGTCCCAGCTGCATTCCAGCCCAGAGATGTCATGTCTGCCAAACTGCAGGGAAATCACCAAAAAACTGCTACAGAAGTTCTCAGGTCAGCTCAGCTCCAGAGGTAGCTGCATTTTCAGGGAAGCAGCTGATGATTTCAAGTTACATACAGTGCTCTTCTAAACAAAGTGTGCAAATACTTCCCAGAGGCTCATCCCATGGTGTTTTGCAACTCTTGATCATTTGCACAATAGAAGTATGAAGCAATTAAAGCCTTTCATGTTCTCAGCATGAACAGATCTATCAAATTTCACAACTCCAATTCAAAATTGGACTAATTTTAAAATTAATACTGATAATTGCCAGTGCATGACTAAGCTTGAGTGGGTGCTTTCATGAGGGATTGAGAAACACTTGCTGTCTTTAGATGGAGGACTGATGCAACCCACCCTTTCCAGAGCACATGGGATGAGCAGCAGTGGGGCAGTGGATAGTGCAGGGACTCACCACAACAGGGAACCCCTCCTTTGGATTCAATAAAAAGCATCCTGAGATACAGATGCCTCACAGCTGACTGTCATTTTATTGGGTATGTTCCCACTGATAAGGGGATCAATGCAACATTCCAAAAATTAAAAGGAAGAGACAGAAGCAGAAAAATGTTCTGTCCTGGGGCAGATAGAGACCACTTGGGGCACACCAGAGACAAAGGTTCTGAGGATGTCCCCTGACAGATCTCCAAGTTACTGCAAGGAGGCAGAGCTGAAGCAGTGAGGGGAGAGTTATCACCACCTCCAGGTAAATCAGGCATGATTTTGGGGGCTCTCAGTACACTCAAAAACCACTTTTCTTATTTTGAGCAGGCATTCAAAAACTGCTGGTGATTTGGGGAACTGTGGGAAAGGTTGTGCCTGTCTCCAGGAGCTCTGCACTGTTCATTGGTTCTCATTCTCTCCTAGGCCAAGCCCAGTGTGGTTCCTGCCCTGAAGAAAACCCATCAGTGGTGATGCTGCAGGAGAGGTCTCACATCAGGGCCCTTGATTGGAAGGGCAGCTCTGCACTTGTGTAGCTGATGGGAGAGGACAACAGCTGGGTAACAGGAGCTACCAAGAGCTGGCAGGATGAGTTACAGCCCACCCTCTGTGCATGACCTGGATCACAGCACCCCCACCACAGCCAAGCCAGGCCCAGGGACAGCTCTGGATGTGACTGTACCACAAACAGCCACCATAAGCCCTGAGACCACCACTTTCAACAGCACCAAAATGCCAGAGGTGGCCAGCACTGGACCTGGCATGAGCACCATGCTGCTTTCCTTTGGGATCATTACTGTGATTGGGTTGGCTGTAGCAATGGTAAGAGAGCCCAGATAAACATTCCTGTCTCTTAAGGGTGGAGGGTGCCTAGAGGTTCTAGGACCGATTTGCACTGAATAATTTATTTGCATTCTATTAAAGTCTCACCCAAAACTGCTGGGAACTGATAGTTCCTTTAGATTCCTTTCTTTTTAAGGCCTTTATCAAGTGCTCCAATATTTCTGCAGTCTCCTTGAGGTCTGGTCCAAATGGGAGGCTCAGCAGGCCTAGGAACAACCATATGGAGTATCAGTATTTGTTTTTAATAGCAATAGAAAGTTCAATTAAAAGAAAAAAAAATCAGATTCTGTTCTGACTTGTTACCTGGAACAGCTGCATTGATTTAAACCTTCTCTGGGGCCCCACAAGAAAGTTTATCCATATTAAATTTTCAGGCACACTGTCAAAACCATCTCTGTGGACATGGGGTAATTCTTTTTGAATTAAAGTGGCCTGAATCCATCTCAGCAAGTGTCACCCTGGACTGCTTTTCCAAGGTCCTGCATGCTGGGTATCAGTCTTTGAGGGTTTGGTGTGTCACTAACCTTGCCATTAATGCTGTGGGCAGAAGCTTCCAGAAATCCTGGGTTCTGGGCCCACCATGGGCAGTGCAAGGGCTGCAGCTCTCCTTTATTGTAACCAGATCATTTCCCTGCCAATAGAGAAGGTAGCAGCAAGCTCCCATTCCTTGTACAAGAAGGGCTTCTCTAATACAGCCATCAGAGGAGCCTACTGCAAAATTTCATTGCAGGCCCCAGGAGGAATTTTTCCAAAAGCCCCTAAGAGAACCTGGAAACGGTCAAAAGGTCCCAAGAGCAGCATCCAGCGTTGGTAGTTCTCAGAACAAGGCTGTGGAGGCCCAGAGCCTCCCTTTCTTCCCAGCACAGGCTGACAGAGGCAAGTCCCTGAGCATGCCCTCCCTCTTTGCTTCTTCCCTTTGTACTGGGGAGGGGGTAGCAGCACTTCTGCGCTGTAGGAAATCTACACGTGAAAACCACAAAGGGAAGCTTTTTCATCCACTCTTAAATTGCAACATACCTCCTGCAGCCACAGAAATGTGCTGACCTACACCTGATAATACACCTAATACTCTTACTCCTACTAACACATCTAATAACAGGGCACTGAGCACTTAGTGTCAGACATGATGTGCTGCCAAGTTCACAGTGGTGCACATGAAGTGTCATTTTCATTGTCACTTCTCCCTTCCCCCACTTTGGTGCACAGTGACACCTCTTTCCTGTATGCCCAAAATTTCTCTTCTCAGCTATTCCCCATCCTATTGGGACTGCTGTAATGATGCTTCTTTTTCTCCTTCAGGTTCTGTATATCAGGAAGAGGAAGAGGTAAGTAAGATCTGTTATTGGCTGAAGGGAACTCAGTGCTTCAAAATGCAGAGTGAGCTCAGAGGGAGATGGGGGGAGTGTAAGCGATGGCTGTGTGAGAACAGTGTGTCACTGAGGCTGGGACATGGCATTCCTGAGACTGGGCATCCCCCTGACACCAGAGTGTCACAGCTTGGAAAGGAGAACAAGGCTGAGCAGGAGGAGGTCAGGGATCCTGCACACTCATCACACTTCACCCATGAGAGGAGAGGGTTATGGATGTATAAAGCAGCTGGAAATTCCATCATAAAAGGTGAGGATCTCAGGTTTCAGCCATTCCCAGATTCCCATGTTTTCCAGACAGCAGCTGGCAGCAGCACAGTGCAGAGATGCAGCTTCACCCTAGGAGTTAATGTCTTAATTTCCTTGCTAAGCTCCTGGCTGAAAATAGAGAGGAGAGCAGCACGCAGGGAGAATCGTGTCTTGATTCTTCCATCTCACAGCAGGAACCCCAGTGAAGATCCATAAGCTGAGGTTCCTCCTCCCTCCCTGACTCCTTGAGGCAGACCTGGCCAGGCCACAGAGTTCTAGAAAGTGCAGCTGCTCGCTGTAAAATTTCCAAGGCCAGCCCCAAAGCCCAGGTCTGGCTGCTGCTGCAGGAGCAGCCAATGCTTGGCCTGTGAAATAGGCTGCAGATAATGGTTATGCTGGTAAGCCCTTTGAGAAGCAGGGGGAGAATGTGTCATCCTAACACTTGCCAAAATAGATATTTGTGGTGGCACTGCCAGTAACTGCTTGTGTGTTTCCTTCTACTCCAAAACTCAGCTATAGCCAAAGGCAGGACTCAGTGTTCTCCCAGGAGCCACCCCATCCATCTCTGAGGAGACCCTTTGAGTAATATTTCATGCTCTGTCTCTCAGAGCAATGATACAAGAGCAGGAACAGAGTCCACAGGCATCAGCCCCCTGTGAGAATCTCTTTCTTTCCTATTTTCTATTTGTTTATTATTTTCTGTTTAATTTTGTGTACTTCAGCCCCAGAGTTAAAGTACTCTTGGGCCACTAGAGCTTGAAGTGAACTGCTGCTGGCAGACTGACATGGCAGGATGGGCTGGTGTGGGCAGAGGGACAGGGGGAGAAGTCACAAAATGCCAAGCCAGTTATGTTCCACTGTTTTTGTCCCTCCACACAAAGCCTAATCTTTTAAAGGTCTGCAAGAACTTAAATCCTGATTCCTCAGTGTGTAAATGCCTGCCAACATAGATTAGTGATGGCAATTAATCCCTGTAACTGCATTCTGGGTGTTTTCCACTCCTGCCAGCTGTGTGTAGTGGGTTCTTAGCCTCACCCAGTGAGAACCACAGGAGCAGAATCCCTGTGCAGCAGGAGTAGCAGCGTGCAGAAAGCCTCAGCAGGGGGGTGGGGAAGCAGCCTGAGCCCTGTCCTTCTCAACCAACCCTTTCCCTCCCCTCCCACGGGCAGGTTGGAGAAGCTACGGCACCAGCTCATGCCCATGTACAACTTTGATCCCACTGAGGAGCAGGATGAGCTGGAGCAGGAGCTGCTGGAGCATGGGAGAGATGCAGCATCTTCCCAGGCATCACAGAGCAAGGTAGGCAGCAACCACCACGAGTGTCACTGCAGCCACTGCTGCCTGCACTGCTTTCCTACAGAGCCAAAGAAATTTTGTGGAGCTGCAGGGTAGGGAAGCCTTGTAAGACCTCAGGAGGATTTCCTCATCTCTGCCAGCCCTGGAGATAGGGACTTGAGCATTTTGGAGTGCTCAAGGTGGACTGAGGAGTCAGGCAGGTCTTTGACAGGAGGCTCTCTCCTGCCCAGGGTAACAAGAGGTAGCAGAAATTGGAAAGAAGGGCTTCTCACTACTTGAGTCCAGCTTCACCGTGTTGTCTGTTCCCTTTGTCACCACCACCACACAAAAGCCTTTTTAAGAGAGCCAGCAGGGATGGTTGGAACAGGTGTCTCTTACCCAGTGACACACCCTGTCCTTGGAGCAGACAGACCTTTCCTTTCATGCATTCCGCTCCAGCTGCTCTATGTTGCCCATGTCGCCCCCTGCTTTTCCCATCCAGGAGCAGGAGTTCTCCCAAACAGTTCTCAGTTTCCACACACTTTATACCTTCAGAAAATCCATAGCAAGCTTGGTGAGGGTCTGCTGGGCTGTCGCTGCTGCTAAATACAACTGTAATTATAAAATACTTAACTTGAGACATTCTCAACCTGCTGAAGAGCACAAAGAAGATGTGTTGGAATATGAAAGATAACCAACATATGGAATATCCCAGCTTGGAAAAGTAGGAAATGTAGTGTATAAAAGCAAAATATCTTGTCCTCCAAGTAGCACATAATGGGACAACATCACATCCCTCTATTAGTCTACATAGGGAGCTTACCTGGAGGTAGTAAAGGGGGGAAATTGTAAGGCCAGTTAATCTCAGCACAGTAAAACCAGAATCATCCTCTCCAGGGACTGTCCAGCAGGATACCTCACACCTCTCTTGCTAATGCTTGGGAAGCACAAGAGTTTAGAGACTAAATGTAAAAAGAGAGGGAGAGCCTAAAACAACAGCTCAAGTTCAGGCAGTGGCACATTTCCAGGCCTTCTTGATATCTCAAGCCTTTTCATGCTGCCTTGTATATATAAATAGTGAGACCCAGTAATCCAGTGATGTGGGGATTTTAAACTGGCACGGATGTGCTGACTTATTCTCCAGCCTGTTGTATTTTCCTGTCACAGCCTCGTAATGCCTTGTTAGCCAGGCAGCGTCCCCTGGAAGGGGTGAATTGAGTTCCAAGCACAGCCCTGAGCCAAGGCAGCCGTGCTGGCTCTCAGCTCTCTGCTGCTCCCCTGCAGGTGCTGCTGCCCAGCCAGGGAGCCCTGCAGAGACCCAGCCGCCTTGTGTTCACCGACGTGGCCAACGCCATCAATGCATGACCAGGACCTGCCCAGCTCCCACAGCCTGCTGAGAACAAGGAGGAGGAAGCCAACAAAGCAGTGACTTCCCTCAAGCATGGCTGAGCCACTGAGCCCAGCTGGTCACCTGTTGGTTTGTGTTACAAATGGGCACAGGAAGTGCCATCCCTCTAGGAAGCAAACCCTCTGGAAGGGCAGTGGTGATTTTCTGGTGTGTGTGTTACCACTAAAAGGGCCTGAGCTCCAGTTTCTGGGCTGGCACTGCCTGACACCACTGACCAAGCTTTGTGCTTAGGAACAGTGCCTGCTTTGTGTAGATTAATCTGTCAGAGCACAGAGCTGTGCTCCCTGGGTCAGGGGAGGAGAGAGGTGCACATTTCAGAGACCTTCTCCACTGGCTTTGTGTGCCCAGGCCCCAAGAAAAGGGATGGATGAGTAACAAGGTGCAGTGAGCACAGCCCTGGCCAGGCCTGGGCAGGGACTGGTGGCAAAGCCTCTTTGAGCCAGGAGAGCTGCCTGCCCCAGCTGAGGGGTGACCTGGGGCACAGCAGGGAGGACACAACCACGGGATTATCCCCTCCCAGGCCTGTGGCTGCTGATAAACCTGCACCAGGGTGATGTTGAAGCACAGGGAATTCACTGGCTTTAAAAAGTGAAACAGTGAACATTTGGCTGATAACATGTTAACTGAGGAAGTGGCTGAATATCCCAAATTAGAGCTACTGTATAGACAGAGGGTATTTCACACAGCTAGAGGCTGGGACTGTCACTGTCTGGCTGTGTGAGCCCTGCTGCTGAGCTAGGAATAACAGTGCTTGGGCCACAAAGAGGAGTTGAGCAGAACTAGGGTTCCAGTACATTTATCCCCTCTTGCTTTGGCTCAGGTAAGTTTTTACAGAGCAGAGTGTTATTTAGAAAAAAAGATTAAGCTTTGAAATACTTTCTTTTAAAAAAGGAAAAACATGTATTGGCTCAACAACAGCCCAATGTCTGCCCCCAGAGGTGACTAACAGCTGGTTTGTACTTCCTTACCTGCCAGGACCTGCAGTCAGAGCCTTCTCTTCTTCCTGCTGAAGGGAACACAGAGCTTTGCATTAGCCTCTGCTCGAGTTACCTGCTAGGAACAGGTAGGTGGGACTAGACAGGTAAGCCAGGGGTTTCCCTGTAGCCCTGAAGGATCTTGCTGCCTGTGCATCCTTCAGGGCTGCTGGAGGAACAGAGTGCCAAGGGGTCTCTGGCCACCTTGGCATGGGGCAGTGCAGTGTGGGGGCCTTTTGCTGGGCACTGGCCCCGAGTGCTGCACACCAGCACAGCAGCCAGGGACCACATCAGTGCCCAGCCATGCCCTGATCACCTCCTGATCTTTGTGTGGTCACAGGCATTTGTCAGTCAGATTTTATTCCATCCACAGCACCAGGTAAAAGGGAATCAGGACAAGCCAAAATTTGAATGCAGATCTAAAGCTTTATGCAAGGAGTTGTTTCAGAGTGGCAATTCAGGTATCGTGCTTTGTTTCAAGTTTGGAGCTGCCAGTTAGTTTTTGTTCTCCCAACTATTTTATTTTCTTCCCCTGTGTGATTGTTTTTCCCATATTTATTAAATGCAGACTCTTTCCTGGGCTCTTTTCCTGCCCCTGACCCCTGCAGGGCACAGCTCCTTACCAGCATTCCCTCTTCCACTGTCACAGCTTTCCACAGGGCTAAGTTGGTTTCGTTTTTCAGTATCCAGCTGTCTTTTTAGAACTAGGGATTTCTGGGAGTATATTAGAGCTTGGAGCATGGAAAACAGCCCAGTCCTCAGTGCCAGGAGATCTGGCAAGAGGCACTCCCAGGCTGCTGCTGTTTGCCCCCAGGGATGCTGCTGGAAGGAAGGTGCATGGGTACAAATACTCACTGTAATGCAGATGAGGTCCTTGGAATTTGGAGTCTATCTGTGGGTATTCCCAGTGATCAGCTGAGAGACAAACACCTCCCAACACACACACACACACACACACAGAGTCCCCAGCTCCTGCAGGTATTTACTGAGAGCGGCCACTCATCTGCTTTCTCCCTTCACTGCCTGTCCCCTCTCCCTGCTCTGCAGCAGCACGGGGATGCACGTGGCAGTCAGGGTGTCCAGCTGTCTGAAACTGCAGCATTTTCCCCAGAACTCTTAGGATTGGAAGTTCAAAGGTCTCTTAGGATTGGAAGTTCAATGGTTGTTTTAAACTCAACAAAAGGCAAGTGTGAGCTGAGCTGTTTCCTCAATGCCTCAGCCCAGCGTGCTGCAGCACAACAAACACACCTCCAGAGGAATGCTCTTGAACCATTCTCCCTGTGATGGTAGGCTTTGTCCTGTGATGACTGCCCTTAAAGAAGTACAGATAATAAGACTAAAAGAATATTATGGGTAATTGCTGGGCTCATACTGGAGTATTCTTTTAGTTGCATAGCACCTCCTCTCAGTTCTTGGATGTATAGTAGCAGAAGCATTATGATGTAATTTAATTCAAGTGTTTCTGTGTTTTAAAGCATTGAAATATAATTAAACTATTTACATGAAAGTCTAGTATGGTTGTCTTTTTCCCCTGTCATTTGCATTTTCCCACAGAAACTGCTGGGAGTGTATCCCCTGTATCTGCTGGTAATTTGTGTGCAGTGAATTCCCCTGCTCTTTTAAAACTGAACAAAATGTGAAAAACTTGGAAGGGGAAGCTCTGTGGGGGTCAAGGTTTAGTGTTCTACAGCACAGAAACTCAGATCTCTTCACAAAGGCTTGCTGGAGAAGGCAGGAGCTTCCAGCTGCCAGTCCTGGGCATCCAGACTACAAAAAGAAATCCTATCTTATCCTTACACTGAGTTCCTGTACAAATCAGGAGTTCAGCACCTCACCTGCAGCTGTGCCCACACCAAAGGGAACAGAACACGATGACATTGTTGATACCTTTCAGATTTGATGCTGCCTCATCTGGCCCACAGCCCCAAAAACTTGGGACTAGTTAGGAAAGCTGTCAGATGAACTGAAGAGGCAATGCACAGAGAGAGATTTAATTGTATGAAAAACTAAACAGCTGTATAGCCCACAGAACAATGTAGGGGAGAAAGAGACTCGACTGTGGAGACTTGTGGTGGGTGTACATGTGAAGCAGAACTGGCCTGTACTCCAATCAAGCCTCCAAGACACACAAAGGATGGAATTAGGCACCCACATTTGGACTTAGGAGCCTGTCTGGTTTTCTCCGTGTGTGATTCCTCCTGCTCATTATTTCTTGTTTTCACATCAATCTGGGGCTGCTCCTGAATGCCCAGATTTTTGTTTTTAATCCCCAAAACTCCAAGTGAAGAGACACTCACCTTGTCCAGCAATGTGTGTATGTGTGCTGAGTGTGTTGCACAAGGAGGCAAAGCAGGAGCCTGAGGGGCTTTTGTTTAAAACCTTTATTTAAAACAAACTTCAAGGCTAATTTGCAAGTTACCAACATTATGCCTTCACCAAAACCATTTATGGGAAACTTCCAAACTTGGCTAGACAACAAACCTCGCTCACCTCCTGTGGTTTAACCAACTGCAAGGACTTCTTATTTTTGGCCAAGTCAGACCAAAAGTGCCTGAGCTTAAAAACACTTGACATGCACTTGCTTAGAGGTAGGTTTGTCTACACAGAAAAGGTTATTAACTATATGGGAAATAAAAATGCTTATAATTTCAAAAAAGACAATCCAAGTGATCCAGTGTGAGATCCTAGCTCCCTGAAGATGTCTGGAATTCTGCCCACCTTTCACAGGCATTGACTTTCATTCTAATTTTCTCTGTAAACATGGAAGCTGAAGTTATGGATTGGGGTTTCAACTACACACAGAAGAGCCCCTGAAATAGAGGAATTCTGTTTGTTCTCTTCCTGCACTTGCATTTTTATGGAAATAAGTTCTTTGCTACCTCTTACCACTCTACAGAAAAAAACTGCAGTAAAGAGATTTTTTTAATTATTATTTTTTTATTATTATTTTCAGAGAAGGACATTGCATGCACTTTCCAGAGGAATACTCCTAACCTAAAGCAGATGGATTTACTATCCAGCCAATGCAGTTTGCACCCCTATTCCATGCCACCACCTGAGAAAGGACTGACTGATGTCACAGGAAAAGCTTGAGTCTCTTACAGATGTAATCCCTAATCCATTTAGGAGCTGAAGTTCCAGTCTCACTGCAACAGCTACTGCTCTCAGGTAGCAGGGGTTAATTAAATAGGCAGCAGAGCCATGCAAACAGAGTACTGAACCTGCCAATTCTACTGAAAATCAGGCACAAAACTTGGCAAAATATTTTGGTCTGCTACTGGAGTGGCCTTTGAACACAGACATGAACTGCAGCTGCACTTGTGTGTGCACTGAAGAGCAGCAGAGCTCAGGGGAGCACCAGCTGCACCTTCTCCTGTAACCAGTACAGATTCACTTGTGTCATGTCCCACCTGGAGTTATCCCCACAGCAGGAGCTGGGGGTCAAACTCCTCCTTGTATCTGGCAGCACAGCTCATCCCATAGCACAGGATTTAGGTCAGTCCCTGTGATCTAATCCATTTAGTCCTTGATTTCTCTGCTATCTGGTAGTGGAGGCACAAAGATGATCTGTGATGCAGTTTTCTGCTGTGACCACCAAGCTCCATATAAAAAAGAGTACCCTTAGGGCGAACCAGACACCACAGAGAATTAGGACTGGCACTCTCATCACTACTAAGCAGAATTCATGGAATCATCAGTACTAAACTGGGTGGATTGGACAAAATGATCCAAAAGGAAAAAAACCCCACTTTCTCCCCATTATCTCTCCAATCAGCCCTTCTTAATTCTGCATACATTTTCTTGTGTTAAATAAATACTTGCCAAGGGAACAGAACTCTGATGAAAAGATAATAAATGAGTTCAATATATACAGCCATTTCATGGGTTTCTGCTATGCACTACCATAAATTTAAAGCCAATTATGTTCTGTTTAAATATTTAACACTGTAAAGCTAGCCAATTTTACATCCTGTCAGAGATAATTGAAATACCTACTTTGTCCATTTAACAGGCAGGCAGAACATCCAGGAGATGGAAAATAGCACTGGAATTTCACTATTTGCAACTGGATATTGGAAATACCCTAAATTCTTCAGAATTTAACAAGTTCAACTCTGACACCAAAAGCACAAATCTGCAAACAGTGTGAAACAGAAGAACAGCAACAATCTCAAACCAACTGGCTACTGGTTGTTTCCCAAAACTAAACTATCAGCAGCTTTTATTTGCATAGTTGAGACACTAGAGGACCCCACACACGCATGTTAGGGACTGAATTTAAGCTAATTTAAATTGAATCCCGAGGCTCTGCAAGGAAGCAACTTTTGTAAACTGGTTCTTTACACACACTCCTTTGAAGGGATGAAATCCAGTGGCTGTGACTAAGCTTGTAAACACTGTGCACCTGGAGCTGCCATCAAACTTGGGCTGAGCCACCAGGCAGAAGAAGTTAAAAGAGGAGAAGGCCCTGAGCTGATCACATTATGATAAAAAAAATCAAAATCAATTCCTAAGACATGAGGGTGCAAATTTCCCCTAAAGCATAAAAGTTAGTGGCCACTGGAACAGCAGCACAGTGCAAGTTGGAAGTGCCATGAAGGTTTTTCTTTCTGAAATAGTCAAGGAAGGACTCAAAGGCTGTCTTTCAGATCCAGTCTCTATGGGCAACACAGCAAAATTTAACTCATGGCACTGCTCCATCAGTCTGCCAGAGGTGATACAGCAGACAGGCTCAGTCATTAGCTGTGTAAACAGATTTCCTTTCCTGTATTGCTAAGTCAGCTTCTGTGGAAATACTGCTCTCTGTGGCAGGGCAAGGCACCAAGTTATCCAAGTATTTTGAAGAGAAATTATTATACTCACAAAAGATATACTATGAACTGTAAAAGGCATCTCTCCAACAAGGCATTTGCCATTTTCCCCTAAATCCTTGTTTGGATGTTTGTAGTAGTAAGCAAGTCCACATGCAAGAGGAGAGCACTTGGCTAAAATTATCACAAATTAAGAATCTGAAATACAACATTACAAGTCCTGTTTGCTTTCCAGTCCTCTGGCTTGAGCAAGACACGAACAGGTGGGACATTACTGAGCTGCAGTAGGGACGTTACTCAGACATCTCCTAAGACCAGCAGTTTTGGCGGACTTGGAACCGTCTTTGGCAGTGATGCCTAAAGGAAAGATCACAGGAGAAAGAGGGTCAGAGCTGTGGGTCCAGGAGCCCTGCTGCCCAATACTCCTCACACAGCCAGTACAAGGTTGAGAGGTGACATGGATCCACTCCCCAACAACCAAAGGGCTTCACAACAACATTCCCACTGCTCTTGTACCAGCTCCAGGCTAAATGGAGCTCCTGACACAAATGGCTTCCCTGGCAGCAGGGCTCAGCGTGAGGCTACTGAGGGCCCAAAAGTGACAGTCAGTGTCAAATTGTCTGTTTTCTGCTCTGCAAACACTCATCAACCACCTCTGCTGACAGCAATTACATATTTCCTCAAATCCTCATGAGATACCAACTACCCCATCCAATATTCAACACCAGGGAAGTGGATGTGCAGTGTGTCTGGAAATGGTGTGAGTGGGGAATGTTTGTGGCTACACAGGCTTGCTGTGATCTGTGCCTCACCCCTGGCTTTCAGGAGAGCCAAGGTGACCACTGGGGCAGCACAGGAAACAAAGTGAGACAAAGTTTGTATTAAAAAGAATGTAGGGATGGCAAGACAGACAAAAAGGAGCAAGATCTCAAGGCTGCTTCTGGGCTTTGTACTGGCTCTTGGAAATTTTACCATAAAGTGACCTCTTTCCCCTTCACACCTACAGTCCATTAGCCGAGAACAGTTATTTGGACTAACCACATCTGCCACTGTGGCTTAGGAGCCTATGAAATGAGATTCATCAATCCTTCAGTAATGGGACTCACAGAAAAAAACCCAAGTGCTTCTTGACCCAGAAAAACAGAAATGTTAATGCTGGAGTTGTGATTGGCAGCATCTACAGGCAGCAACACAACAGAGCCTGATCCCTTAACAAACTCCTGCCTGCTCTTGGATAACCTGGAGTCCCCCATAGCCAGTGCTTTGGGAAAACTAGGGCTAGATCCCCAGGCAAAGGCCACAGGAAAAAAAAACCCAGCTGGCTTTAAATGCCCCACTGGAGGCTTGCAAATCTTGCATATTTCTAATTCAGCTCTGCATATATCTTGATTTTTTCCATAAGAGACTGAGAGATAGAGAGTCAGTGTTTATTTCAGCAATTCATCTGAATGCTGCAGACACAAAGCCCAGGTCAGATCTCTTTTCACTCAGAGTTGTGCAGTGTACAACCTGCAGGATGGGCAGGCACTTGTACCCTCCCATCTTCTCCCTGGTGCAGCACCTCAAAAATCCTCACCTGGAAGAAAAAAACCAAACCACCAAAACCCACAATGACCAAAGCTCTGGCTATGTCTATAGCAGAAGATCATTATGAGATCACAGACTCCTTTTAACAAGTCTCAGAGGAGGCTGCATGAGTAGCACAAGAATTTGCAGGCATATAATACCCCAGTTAAACCCAGACCCACAGAATGGGTTAATAAAGAAACTACCTGTCTGCAAGCCGCTACAGCTGCACTGTGCCTGCAAGCAAGCCCGAGGATCTACATTTCTTGTAAGCCAGAACAGCGTGCTTCCCCTTTCCAGTCAGGAGTTTTAAGCCAGGATTACCACTCCATCTCGAGCTCCTGAGCAAATAACAACTTAAGAACTTTTCCAGAGGATTGCCTGATTTCATACAGTTATCTCCAGTGATATCCTGGCTGGTTTTTGCTCTCACAGAAGTGCAGACGTTCCCCAAGAGCAGAAGTCCCCCGTCCATGCCCGCATGGGGCACGCACAGCAGTTGGAGCTGCACTATCACGTCGTGCACGGCCGGCTCCCAGCGACCGCAGCATCCGCTGATCCTGTCACATCTGCTGCCACCTCCCTGCAACAGCAGAGAAATGGATTCCTCCGTCACCGCCCCGGGCCCCAGTCAAACTGAAAGGAAGAAGAAAGTACCCGCACTGGCTGCGGTTTGGGGCGATGTTTAACTGTACCAGGGCCGGGCCGGAGGTGAGCTCATCCCCCGTGAGCCTGCGGCTCCGCTGATGTCAGCGCACGGCTCCGTGGCAGGAAGTGATACGGGAGCAGGAGCCCCAGAGGAAACTGAATTGAGCAACTGAGGTTAACTCCTCTGGCATTTCATCATGTGGCATTTCCAGGGACTTTCTAAGAACCCAGGGCTGGGCTGGGCTGCCCAGTGTCGCTTTGCACTCCAATGGCAGGAGGGAGCAGCTGTGCTGCCACATGGCAAACCAGGCAACACCTGCCTCCCCTGGCTCCTGGCCCCTCCTCCCTCCAGGGAAAACATTTCATGGAGAGCTCCCTACAAGGCCCACTGAAGGCAGGACACAGAGGGACACAAGTTTTCCTGAAATCTACCTCAGAAACAGTTCTGAATGACATAGACTGAGATTTGTATTTCGTCAGGGTTCAAGGGAGGATGGTTCATCTGTACATTCCTACACCAGGGATAAGAGTTATCTGGCATCTCATCTCAGAGAAGCTCAGATAAACTGAAGCCTTCTACAGAAACTGGCCAGTGCCATCACTGTGCTGCTGAGGCACCTCTGCCAGTGCCAGCCACTGTCAGACAGCTCTGCCTTTGAGTACAAACCAGGAAGGAGAGAAGAACACCATCCTGGAAGCGTTCTGGAGTTAATCCAGAGTACTAATACCAGGGGATCTTCTACCATAAAGTTTTGCAAGTAAAGCAAGACATTAACAGCAGACTATTCTCACTTCTCACACACCAGCCAGACAATTTCACAGAGCTGTACCTGTACCAGTGACCAGAACCTTAGATTCGTGACTTCTTGGAAAGACAGACAGATTTTCTTCCCTTCCTGTTTTACTACCTCCACTTCTGCTGAAGTAGTCAACTGAATTAGATAGAAGGAATGTGCCTGGAAGCCTTCCAAATGCTCCTCGGTTTATAGTATTTCCCAGAAAGACTGCAGCCAGTGCTAGAGCTTTGTGGGTTTGTGCATGGTTTGCCAGAGCATGGCTCCACTGTTTAGTCTCGTATAATTATCTAATTTCAAACCTTGTGTGGCTGGTGCCGAGTTCAAGTTCAAGTCACTGCTTTCCAGAGGATTTCCTTCCTGAGACTCTCCTTCTTGGACCACTGCCTGAGGCTACAAAGAAAAACACCAAAAATAAATAAGCCCTCCCATGCAAAATCAGGTATCGAAAGACAAAACTGCAAATATGCAAAGTAGATGGATTATTATTTAAACAAGACTGTGCAGCCCTGACAGCACATTCATTTGCCACCAACTCCACCCAACCATAGCCCAGAGCACACACCCAGGGCATGTAGTGTCCACACACTTTCACAAGTCTCTCAATAGTTGTCAGAATCCACAATAAACCATCCCATTACCAGCCTTGTGAGACACAGCCTAACACTTTGAAAAAATCTGCCCATTATGCAGCTGTGGAAACTTTTTCATCAAGAATATTTTCTATACTTCAGGTTATTTCCCTGTCTTCACCAGCTAAACATTTTGTCTATTGACAGTTGGAACAAAAAAGATTGCTCTTTTNCCCCCCCCCCCATTCTTCAGCTGTTTAATTCTGAACTGAAACATCAGAGTACTTCGCTAACCAAAGTTAAAATGACACATTTTGAAGTGTTAAGAACTCTAGGTCCTCCTGCTTGTTTTTGAGATTTGTCAGTCCACAAATAACACCAGCAGAATTCACTGGATAAAGTTTTGTTCTGTGGGAAATGGCCACTTCTGCCTCTGATGATTTTCCATAGAGTTTGAGGATCCCAGTTTGCACAGCTGGTTGGTTGCTTTAAGCACTGGTAACACAGGCTTCCCTCCTCAGTGTATTCAAGTAATATAAATGGGCTCAGGAAAAGCACTGGGCTTTGAGCAAGAGCAGTGTGCTGAACTAGACTGTTATCTTTGCACCTGGATTGCAGAGAACAAACATTTATGGAACAGTTCCCTTGTCTGGGAAGTTCTGCACAGGATTTGCAAAGTTTCCCACTATCCAGGAAATATCTGCATGGCAAGGTCACTGTCACATTAGAAAAGAGGTATGATCTCTCCCATATCCTGGCATTTCCTTGCTGGTGAACATTTCCTTCCAAGCCTTCTGCGTGGTCCTCACAGGCTGCTCTGTCCCTCTGGTCCTGCTCAACCAGAAGTGTTCCTTTCCCTCCTGAGCACTGCTGTGCCACCACAGCTGTACAACAAACCCATGGATTGCAGCAGCAAGTGCACAGCTTGGGTTTGGATCCAGCAATTTTTGTGATGCACACTAAATAATGGTTTGTGGCTCTTGTGGGGTTTTCTAATCACTCCTAATGGCAAGTAACATACCATTAATAGTTCACAGGACTAAATATCCTTATTGATTAAAAGCTTTTGTCTTGTTTTCACACCTGAAATGTTTTATTCTTAGCTACTGATTCTTACTAATCCTTTGTTTGCTGCATAAAACAGTCTCCTGCTGACAGGACTCAAAGTTTCTCCATTCATCAAATTTCTCTTTTAGCTTAATTTTAAGTTTCTTCTTTTGAGACAAACTGACATGGTAAGCAATTGCTTCAGTCTTTCAAGTCTCCTGGGAAGACAATCCCTCTCTGTCAGAAAGGATGGAATCTCTGGTCTGACATTCCAAGCCTGAGAAAGTGCTATACTCTTGAAGTCCAGTATGTCTTGAATTAAGTACAGCATCTCCCCTGGGCTCTCCAAATTCTTCAGTAGCTGAATCTTGGAGGCCATCAGGAAGGCAGTCAGAACTTCCCTAATTATTTCCAGGCTACCAAGGCTGAGAGAATGTTGTGGCAGACACGGAGCCTGAGAAGGGCAAACAGAGCTGAAAGTTCCCCAGGATGTGTGACTGGAGAAGAGGGAAAGGACTGAACACTGTACTCACCCACTTGCGGGGTCTCCCTCTAGGCCTTTTCCCAGCAGGAGGTTCTGCCTTTATTGAAAACAAAGGGAAAAATATTGTCAGCCCTCAGATTTGCTGGGCACTGTGACTAAACCACTGAACATGGCCAAGGGGACCTTTGTACAAAGGTCTCATCTCACAAGTAGCAGAAAAAGCAAAAGCTGGGGATAGAAGACAGTTGAGGAGGAAACACCTGCCTGACTGCACTGCTGGTGATTATTTGGCAGTGGTGCAGGAGAAGCACTGGAAGGAAACTGCTGAACAGGCAGTGGCAACACAGGAAGGCTGGGAGGTGAGTAAGGACTAAAACCACAATAACTGATTTGTCCAACAGTGGCAATTAAAGCTGAGCTGAGTTAGGGCCAACTTTTGCTATCTTTAAGCTGAGAGAAGCATCCCTGCTTGTCTCTCTGGCAGTGCTTCTCTCCCCTGTAAATGAGTATAAGCCATTTCCTCTCACCGTTCCCCCAGTTAGAACAGTCATTTTCTTGCTTCCTTTTGGCCTTCCTCGTGGTTTCTTCACTGGCTGTGATTCCGCAGCATCCTGTGGGATAATAGCTGTGTTTCCACCATCCTCCTGGGATAAAAGGAGAAAATCATTTAAGCAGAATGACCCCTGAAATAATTTATGTTCTCTCATTCTGGTTGGTCTTGGACTGTCTTGCCCCACTAAGACCACCCAGACTCCCAAGGTTGTCTCTGCTTTTCCAGCTGTGAAGTGCATCAGAAGGTGATCAGTAATACTCCTACCTCTTTGTCTTTTGGGCTGGGGAAATGAATAAGTGTTCCAAGAACTCTGGTGAAGGGGCCTTGCCTGTTCTATTCAATTACTGGTGCAGAAACAGAGGGTGACATGTGAAAGTCTCCAGGCTAGAACAGAGACCTGGTCAGCCCCTTTCACACAAGTCCTGGCTGAACTGTCACTGCCTGTCACATCAGAGGCACCTGTGAGGCCAGGAGCTGAGATTTCCCAGGGTGCAGATCCTGCTGCTGTCCTGGGTAGCCCCAGCATTTACCACAGAACATCTCTCCTTCCCTTGTCCTTGTTAGCAAGAAGTTTTCCAGGGCTGCCTGCAAATCCCATCAGGCTACTGCCATGGCATCCTCAGGCAGCCTCTTGGGATGATGTTCTCTCACCTGTGGCTGCTTCTTTGGTCTCCCCCTCTTTCTCTTCAGGCCCTCAGTCAGTGCAGATGAAATGGGATTCTCTGGCCCCTCGTTGCTCATGCTGGCACTCTCCACTGTTTGCTGATTAGAATCCAACAGGTTATTTTTCCTGGACTGGGAAAGAAAACTTCTCTTCTTTTTTGCTTTATCTTGTTATGGATTCTCCTCTACCTGCAAGGCTGAAATGATGAGAAAGAATCAGGCATGGCAGCTTGCTATTGTTTTCATCAGTTGCAAGACTTCAGGACTCAGCAGACATTTGGGAGCATAACTGTGCTCTATAAATATTCTAGAACCATTCTTTTACCTGGCCTATTCCTCAGCTTTCTGAGGCTTTTGGCCAAAGGAGCTGAATTGCTCCAGGCATGGACTATGCTGGTATCTGCATCTGTCTTTCCCTGTTTAATCTGAACTAAAAAAGACAATGTCTGTAGCTCTCTAAGCTCTGGAGGCTTCCTCTGCACAAAGAGGAAGGAGGTGGGAGATGAAGTGGTGGTGCTGAGTTATAAATGCACCAGTCAGGAGTAAAGCTTCCTTTGGAGCTTCTATACTGTCAAACACCAACGCTAATCCTGAGATCAAAATCTACAGCTCAGAGAGCCTTACATGAGGATGCTTGAGAGAGCAAGACCCAGGGTACAAACTCTAAGAAGGCTGGTTCTGGAGCTGCCCCTCAGGAGTTGGTTCATAGTCACTGGCTGAACAGGCACCATCTGGAGAGATGGCCTGACCCCATTTGGTGCACTCAGCCCTTGGTCCTACATGAGGCTCACTGTTTTCCACAGGACAACACAAGCCCCTAGACCTGGATTTTGCTTGGATCTTGAGCACTAGCTTGTCTGCTGGAAGTTTGAATCAGCAGGCTTGTCAGCCCTGGCCCCAAGCTCTGCTTAGTTAGTGCCTGCTGTGGTTGGAATGAGCCCTCATCCAAATTGTTTGCTCTAAGAAATAACCAAGATCACGAGCTGTTCAGAGTACATAGCAAACCAGTGACCTTCCCTGCTTCTGCCTGAGGTTTCTTCTCTGGCTTGCCTGTCAGAGAAGGTGGAGGTCTGACTAGACACCCTCACATCCCAAAGCAGAAAGAGGAAAGGAGACTTTGACCAGAACCTCAGCAGAAACCTGAATCCCAGGCACATTAGGAGAGGCGGAGGTCACTGAAGTTTTGCTTGTGCACAAGTCAAAACCTAACCAAGGATCTGAGCTCAGTCCACTCACAGCCCCTCTAGACCTTGGCTTTCCTTTCCTTCTGGCACACAAGGGAGAACTCAAGAAGATGGGAGGGGATGAGGAGGCTGAGCTCAGATGGACAGAGGCCAGCAGTGCTGGCCGAATTCTCTTGTCAGTAGTTCTTATTGCAAAATACACAGCTGAGAACAGTGCAGTTAGGAAAGCAGTATCATTTATTGCTTAGGAAAGCAGGAGCATCTAGATGAATCATGCATTTCTACCTTCTCTGCAAAACCACCACCCGAGTTTGGGTTTTTTTGCAACTCTTCACTTTACCTGTTTTACGTCTTGTCTTCCACCTGTTAAATGAAAGATAACAGCAAGCTTAAAGAGCTCTGTTCCCCATCAGCCTCGAGCACTGCTGAGTCCCCAGGTCCCTCCAGCAGGCTCCACCTGAGGCAATAAAGGCAGTACTAAGTAAGGGCACAGCTGCACCACGTAGAAGAGTGTGACTTTTTTGTTCAAAATATTGCTGGAGGGCAGCAGCTGGGCTCAGTTCCAGTTCATGCATGAGCAGCCCCATGGAGAGAACTCCCTGGATGCCTGTTAGTGCACATTGCTGGGCCCCAGCTCACAGGTGCTGCTGCACACTCAGCTTTTCTATCAAACCCTCTGATCAGAGGGTGATGGAAAGACTACAGCTCAGGTCTCTGAGTTCAGGCTGCATCTGGAGGAGAGGCAGTTACAGAAAAAAAAAAGTTTCTTTCTACTTGCAAGCCATGCACAGTTGCCACCAAGTCCCTGAGAGACAAGCATGAAACACTGGCAGTCTCTTTCAGAGAAGAGCTGTGCTTTTACAGACAGTTTTGTAGTCTGATCAGATGTTCAAGTTCCAAAGATAGGAAGACCTTAACTGAGGATGACAACAAATGTTCTGCCCTCTGGCCAGCTACAGTTCTTTGAGCCTGCATTTTCTGGTCAGAATTGGGGCTCAAACAGGCTGGTGCCAGCATCTGGAGCTGGCTGAGGCAGGAGGGGGTCACTGAGGCTCTGGGCTGCCCTAGGAGGAGAGAACCCTAGTGCCTCTTCCCAAAGGCAGGTTTAAGCCAGGCCCAGCTTGTGTCTCACATGTCTGCTCCTGAGTCAGCCCAATGTGCTGCAAAGGTGGCTTGAAGCCTCCTGAGCCTGAGGCTTCCCTCGGCTACCAGTGGAAAGGGAACAGATATGACCAGAGGAATGGACAAGTGAAAGTGCTGCCCAAGCCAGATCCCTGAGCAGAGATTACAGGTGCTTATCTGGGGGAGGCTGTGCTGATGGGAGGGTGAAGTGAAGCATTTTCATTCTATTTTTCAGTCTCAGCTTGCATTCTTTGCTTGGTCACCACAGGCTGGACATACAGAATCTGACAGTGTCACTGACAGATGCAGCAAGGAAACTTCCAGCCTTCACTGCGTATCCTAACACCATGTGTGCAGTGGTGACAGGCACTGAAGCCACTTCTTACTGACACAACCTCTCTCAAGAGTTCACTGTAACTGACACCTGCATGGAATCCAAATTCTGCATGTCATTATTCAAGTGGGAGCAACCACAGTGCACAGAATTCATTTTTCCCCAGATGCAAAGAAAGTCAGTTCTTGCACAATGGGGTTTTTTTGCTATACCTTGCTAAACTAATACACACTCTACAATGCCTTTCACACATCTGGCTAGCTTTCTACAGGCAGGACTGCAGATAAATGCCAGAGACTGCCAGGAGATAGCAGCTGCTTTTACATCTCTCTTCCACCCACCAGAGGCACATCCCTCTCAAAGCCTGGTGTGCAAAGAAAAACACACAAGTAAAACTATACAAGCATCAGCCCTTAGGGCTTTTGTCAGCTTTACACGACTCAA
Source organism: Pycnonotus jocosus (assembly GCA_013400435.1). Classification (NCBI taxonomy): domain Eukaryota; kingdom Metazoa; phylum Chordata; class Aves; order Passeriformes; family Pycnonotidae; genus Pycnonotus; species Pycnonotus jocosus. Next base: position 56,681 of record VWYP01022445.1, on the reverse strand, counting down.
ACTCAGACAAAGCAAAAGCACCCACTGCAATTTTACTTCAAATTTCCCAACAGCTTTCCATGTCTACGTATAAACCCCCAAACCAACACTGAGTTGCACCAAAAACCAAGTATACCTTCCAGGGTCACTGCATTCCCTGCTGGGATTGGAGCCAGCAGGGCTGAAGCCTAGGCCTACACTGTGTCCACAAGGGCACACTAAAAACCTATCCAAATGTTTGTGGGCCTTAGATTACCGTGATGTCAGCCATAGAGACAGCTTTGCAAATGGCACAGGGACGTGAATGCATGGTTTTGGCAGTACTGAGACCTCTGTGTTGCAGAGATGTCACTTAAAAGAAAGCCTCATGTCCCAAATGCATTCTGAGGCACCTGGCAGAGGGCAGGGAATCCTCACAGCCATAGTACTTTACACCTGATTTAAGTCCTAAGTTGTACAAAGCCAGTTTTTCCTCACATCACAAATTCTCAGGAAAGAAAAGCTCCTCCTGGGGGCAATGCAGGTATAGCCTAACAGAGTATTGAACACTGCTCTTGAGAGATTTTTCCCTCTCCATAGACTACAGAGGAACCCTTGGGGATGAGGCTGCTGACTTGGGTAGGTAAATTAAATGGCAGAACCCCTCCGTGTTTGTTTCCTCAGGGAGGGTGGATTTCAGGCTATGTCCTTGGGACAGACATGGTATGACACAGGGATGCTTGAGACGTTGCACTAAACCCCCCCAAACCATGCGCTATTCCCTGCCAGAAATGCTTCTCTGGCTGCAGTGCTCTCTCACAAAATAAAAGCTTGCAAAGCCTTTTACAAAGCATAATGGGAGTGTGATCTGCATTATAGCCTTAACTCCATCGCTGTCTCTGTAATAACATGAAAAAACATCTCCCAAGCACAACTCCCACTTAGCAGCACAGCGCCATTGTGCTGCTGTCATGTGTGACAGCAAACCCAGAGGAGCTTCACTGCCATCAACGTGTTCACTCTTTATTCCCTCTGGTGAAAGATGGAGGGAAAAATTTGACCCAAGCCTTGCATCAAGCAGAGGAGGATAAAATACTTTGTTAGTCAAGATATCTAAAGAAGAGGACTAAGAAGGCCAGGCAGGGAGAAAACTCTCATTCCAATAACTGCAGCAATAACGATTTGTGCTTGTATTACGAGAAATTACTTTCACCTTCCGAGAAATCAAATGCTCACATCTTTTCAGATCTTGCAGTAGATCAAGATATAGCACAGCTCATTGTGTTCCCCATGGACACTTCTACCAGAAAAGCAGGCTAGCCAAGCACTGGAACAGCCCCCTTGGGAAAGTACAGTGGCAGTGGCACTCTGGCAAATGTGCCCTTTCTGCCAGACTTTTCTGTTAAAAGAGGAACTTATGGGCTACTAAATCAAGTTTGTGGCAACAGACGGTAACTGCCATTGTCTCATAAATCCTTTCTCAAAATCATAACTAACCTCTCTAGGTGATTTCCCTGACTACTTTGAGTGACTAAGTCTAAAGCTTCTTTGATCTCATGCTTAAAAGTCTTCTAGTTCTTTGCCTGTTAGGTTGTTTTTTTTTACATGAGCAAATTACTGCACTCGTCATTGCATCACCAAGTCCTTCAGCAGCAACATTTCTCTCTCCTCCATTTTTAAACTCTACCAGATTACACATCTCCCTCATCTTGCCTGGCTGAATAAACCAGCACATTGGTTTCTTAGATGTGATCATATCTCCTGATCATTTTGGTTGTCATTTATAGCCCTTCCAGTCTGATCTCAATACTTTGAGTATGATAAAGATTCTTACTCTCAAAACTATTTTCAGTGAGGACAGCTTGACTAACTTAACTCCACATGAATCTGAGAAGCATGGACTAAGCAACACTTCAGTGGGGAAAATTCAGTTCTTGTGTAGTGTTAATAGCATTGACTTCCAAAATGATTCAAGCAGCAACCTATTCCACCACCTCCAGCATACCCTGACTGATAGAATACCCAGGTCAAAAGACAAACTATTTAACTTTAGAGAGGACAAAAGATACAGGAACCATACAGGCTTCCATGCTTTACATCAGTTCTAGAGACTTGCTCAAGGTCTGAATGAGTTTCTGTAGCTCCGTAATAGAGTTACATTTCCAACTCTGTTACACTCCTCTGTGCCACCCTAATCCAAGTGCCCCTGTGTGTCTCAGTTCTCCATCCACAAACTGGTTTGTAGCTCCCTGACTGCTGAGCAACACTGCGAATGGTGCTGAGGGCAAAGAGCCTGAGCGAGGCAAGCAAAGGCCATCCTGCCTGGGCCTGTTCTGACACAGCCAGCAAAGGAGGGACAAGACCTTATGGACTAAAGACCTGTCTACCAGAAAACAGGGCCAGGAGCTTTTTTTGGAGACATGCACAGCTACACAGGAAAAGGGCTGATCATTTCTAAGTTTCCAGCAATGATGTGGACATGAACAGGCTCTGTTTCCTCTTTCCTCACTCCTCAGTGCCCAGCATCAGCACAACATCAAGGCACTGCAAGAGCTGTCTTGAATGAGCATTGATGCATGAGCATTGAGTACATCTTGATGCACTGCCTGCCAGCTTCTCTTTTTCCAGGTACCTAAGCCAATTATTGCTCTGAGAGGCACCTTGTTCACCCTAACCCATACCACAACTAGACACAGAAATACCACATGGTTCTGCTGCAGTTAGCCTAAAGTATTCCCAGTTCTTCCTCAGAAAACGGAGGCTTTGCATTTGCCTGTGTAATGAATCAAGCCACATGTGCAGTCCCAGCTGTGCTGAGGTCCTGTTCACGTGCACATGCACAGGACTTTCTGTGAAAGTTGCCACAGAATTCCACAGGGAAGGGTTCAACCTCAATCCTACCTCAGCATCATCAGCTTCCAAGCCCTATCAAAGCCCCAGGCTTCTTATGGTCAGAGTAGGCAAAGCAAAGAGGCAGTTAATGACCCCAGGAAGCCATGGAAAAGCACTGTGGGGACATCAAGATCGGAAAGGAAGAGAGATCTGGAATCTCTTCCCGACTCTGAACTTGGCAAGTCATGTAATCATTCCACGCTTCACATTTTCTCCCTATAAGATTATGGAATAGCACTGAAGTATTAACACTTCCCTCAACATGGGGTAGAGGAATTGAGTGTTAAGTAATTCCTTTTTGCAGAGTGACACTAAGAGCAGCAGAGAACAGAGCAAGGCATCATCAGAGGCACCAGCAGCCTCCCCCATGTCATGTCTGAAAGCACAAAGGAGAGGTGGTGGCAACTAAAGAAATACAGCTCAGGATTAGCTACACCCTGCTGAGCAGCAGAACACACCCTCAGCCTCTTTCCCCAGGAAGCTTCAGTCTGGCCCAAAGCTGTCCGGTGGAGTTCCCCGCCCTGGGAAGCTGGCACAGAGCATTTGAGTGGGAGCTGGGCTCCCCAGAGCCACACAGCACTTCCCAGCCACTCCCAAACCCCAGCAGGCAGGGGCACAGCTCAGCTCACTGTCTCTGTCCAAGGAAACCTCTGTACCAGACCCAGGATCCCAAGTCTTGAGGCCTGGGGTCTGAAACACCTTTCATCCACACTCGGGACATTTCCAGCACTTCTCCCCAATTAAGCCAGATCAGTGAGACTCCCATGTGGATTGTAGACTCCCTAGTATTACACATTATGAGCCTGTTAGAATTCTCCCTCAGGGAATTTGTCCAAAGACCCAAATGTTTTCTAAAGGACTCTTATCTTAAAGTCTCTGTCTAGACTTACATCAAAAAACAAGCACCCCAAGCACTGCAGAGTTAAATCAGTGGAGAAAAAACCAACAATATTTACAGAACAGTAACAGGAAAAGTAGAAATCTGTGTTTACTAAGAATTTAAGAATCACAGTTACTTAGTTTGAGATTGCATCAAGCCTTTTTCCTCTACAGAATATCTTGTACAACTCAACTACTGACACCTGCAAAGCACTGTCCACTTGTACAAAGCCAGGAAATGGCCCTCTGCACTTCCTGCCAAGGACTGGCACTGTGGTACCTGGCACAGGGACGTATGAGGCAGCAAGTTCTGTACCTTAGACTGCTTGAAAGTAGATTTTCTCAATCACCAACCTGCAATTCATTAACCCCAGCACCTTAATAAACCCCAGCATCTTGCAGACGGGCTCTGCATATGCATTGCAGATGACGCAGTAAGAAAGGAACAAGATTTACCTGTTGAGAAGTTGGAGAGATTTAAATCTGCTGGAAGCCCCAGCAGATCTAGCAGTGAAGGCAGGAGAGGAAGAGAGGTATGCAGCAGCTGGGAGTCCCCTGCACTGGTGAGAGGCAGCTAACCCAGGTCTCTGCACACACTCATCTCAGGAGCCTCACGCCGAGCCCAGCGCCGTGGTTGCGCTCCCAGTTTGTGATATGGAAACAGCGCGAGCGCTGCCGGAGATCTCCTTCCGATGGCAGCTCTGAGCACTGACTGCAAGCGAAACCCAGCTCCCCTGGACCCTCCTGGAATCACACCCTGAACACAAGAACCAAAACCAAGAAAAATCCCCAACCAGACCACGTACACCAGCCAGCTTCCACATACTGGCCTGATAACTGAAAATAAGGCCAGTTTCCAAATGTGAAATGAAAGCTCTGAATAAGGGGACAAATCATTCATGTACTTCCCTCTTTACAAATGCTAGAGAACCATGCTGACCCTGTTTTATGAAAGAAACAAAACCAAACCAAAACAAAAACCCCAAATGGGCAGCCCCAGGAAGGCTTGTGATGATAAAGTGGTTATTAATCTGAGTGCAAAATGTGCTCAGGGCATTTACTTTAAGCCACAAATAAAAATGGGAAGCTGAGCTCAGTTGAGCATAAACATATTTAGAAAGGAGATGTTGCATGGCTCTAAGTCAGGTATTTTGTATTCATCCTGTGAACAACCATTAGATCTCACAAAAGTCCCCAAAAGTATTTTGCAAAGGAAAATGCAGACTTTTCATGACTGCCTTGACATATTCGAGACACCTATATCGGGGGTTTTTGGGCACATCACCATTAGCAAAACCATAGACTTAAAATGTCTCAATCTGTTCCTGCACAAAACCCATTGTAGTATCTTAGAGACAAAATCTGAGGCTTTTCTTTATGTCAAGTAGTAAATTGCTTACAGTGACAGTACCACTGAATAAATTGAAGACAATTTTTTTTCCTTAGAGTCATCCATACAAAAGGTTTGCATCACTTGAGCTCCTCAGTAACTTCTCTAAATATAAATACAGCACCTAAATCATTCACTGCAGTCTGGAACAATACCAATCTTGACCTTAGAGACAGGGAGTGATCTTGTGGTTAAAGCTGCTCACAGCAGCTCTGGAAGTGTGTCCAGTCCCTGGGGCTGCCACGTGCTTCCCCTGTGACCTCAGGAATATCAGAGTGCCTTTTTTCTGTACTCCATTTCCCACATGTAAAGGGAGGATAGCAAACCAGGTGACATCTGGTTTATTTAGACAGTATTTTCTCTGGAGAGAGATTAATTTTCCACCATGTAATTTAATGTCTTAGGCAAAGTGGCTCAAGATTTTGTTTGGAGCTCCAAACCATTAATCAAAGAAAATCAACATGAAATGCTAAGAGAGCCCTTCGATCACCCCTGCAACAATGTCTAATCCAAAAATCACTAAATAGTGTATGAAATTAAGTACCTGAAAATTATTATCTGTTAATTTAAATGCATATATATCATTTATCAAATATCCTCCTGCATATGCAGTACCTTTCCCTATGAAAATATGCAAACTTTTTTCATTTTTAATGACTTTTTGAAAGTTTTTTTTTAAATATCACTAGAGACAAAGCTGTAAGCATGCTGTGTGAACATAGAGTAACCATGACTGAGACAGAACTTGAATTGTTACATTTGTACAAAATGAAGAAATCTGCATTTCATACAAATACCTCCCAGCAAGGCAATATTAAACCTGATTCTACAACACTAAACCAGAAATGGTTGACAGTCCTTAAGTGCTAAAGAACATTATTAATATTTCAGAAATTAAACTCCCAGTTAGGAAATGTCAGATACAAAATTGGAACATGGAGTCCTATTTAATCTTTATTGGGCACATATTGGAGAACAGTGTCTTTAATTTAATATCCATACTTCATAATTTCTTAAGTATTTAAGGCTAAGAGAAATGATTTGATCATTCTGTATATAAATGACTGACATTTCATCATTATTCTTGGACTGTGCCCAAAAAAATCTCACACTTGACAGAACTCTCAGTCCCAGAAAATGTGCTTCTGAAGACAATCACAGAATCATTAAGATTTGAAAATACCTCTAAGATTGTAAAATCCAACATTTGAACAAATACCTCCATGTCAACTGAACCATGGCACCAAGTGCCACGTCCAGTTGTTTCCTGAACACCTCCAGGGATGGTGACTCCAGCACCTCCCTGGGCAGCTCCTTGCAATGCCTGACAACCCTTTCCATGAAGAAATTCTTGCTGATGTCCAACCTCAACCTCCTCTGGCACAGCTTGAGGCCATTTCCTCTTATCCTACCACTGGTTATCTGGGAGAAGAGGCCAACCCCAAGCTGGCTATCACCTCCTTTCAGGGAGTTGCAAAGAATGAGGTCACAAGGGATGGAGAAAGTACCATACCCTTGGACAAGTGTTCCAGTGGCTAATCCCTCTAAACAGGGTGCCTAATTTACAGTTTGGTTTGTGCTTTCAGATTGCAGGTGCTGCTTCCTATCATACTTTTCTCAAAAAAGCACCCAGCTTCTCCTGTTCAGTTATCAAGTCCACTCAAAGTATTTTTCTGAAAAATTAAGCAGACAGAGATCCTCAAGTCTCACACTCTAAAGCCTTAAAAAAAAAAAAAATCATTGTTGTACCCATCTTCTCATCTCCAAATATTAGTACCTTTAGGAAGAGGGGTACCAAAGCAGTGTGCCCACTTCAGGAACAGCCTTGAGCCCTGTTAAACCTCTGCTGTGGTTTAACAGCCATGGATCACAGGAGTCCTTTGACAACACAAAATGATGTTTTCAATTCACAAGCTGTCTCTTCCATGCAGTGAACACTGCTGTTTCTTTTCACTCTGGCCAGTTCTTCACTGCTCTGTGCAAGCCTGTACATGTCCCAGAGCACCTGGAGAAGAGCAGTTCTCCTGCTATGGAGAGGAGCAGTTCCTGGCCAAGGGCTGAAGCTGAATTGCACCTTCTGATGAAACATCCCATTTGGAGGTCCCATGAAGGAGGAACAAGCATGACCTAGACCAATCAGCAGAAAAGCAGCAACAGCCAGATGTAGAATACAATGATTCCTTAGATGGCAGGGGGTCAAATTAGCACAGTTTGAGTGACCTGCCAAGACAGTCATATTCCCAGAGAGTTTCATGTATTTGCAGCCAGACTTGACCTGCACAAGGGCTAGGTTGTGCCTGCAAGACATTTACCAGTTTCCTCTAGGAAGCACCCAGATTTTACCACAATGCAGTGCAAAGTCTCTGCCTGTATTCCTATTCCTTATCTTCACTCTTCCAGAAACCAGACTGGTCCCTGTGGCACAGTGTGAGATATATAGGCTAACACCAACTGTAAATTCATTTGTGTATAATCCCTTTCTGTTAGACAGGTGTGTATGAAAAGCTTCATTCACTGCTATCCTGATCTTGTCAGAACCTCTCATGTGCACAAACCTGTATCTCCTAAACATAAGGAAATCTGAATTCATAGTAATTGTTCTCTATGTGCTTATTATTCAGTCTGTATTAATGAATATTTTAACTGGAGATTAGGCTGAGGTGTGATTTCCACAAGATAAGAAATAGATTTGCCATGCTCTATTTTATCATTGTAATGGAAGTGTGCCCTACAATACCATACTTAATTCTTTCATTCAAACTCTCTGGATGACACAGGGTTACAAAATCTCACTTTGAGAAAGTTGTGGACTTGCTGGAAGGCCTCAAAAAAAAAATCAGAGGCTTAGAAAACATGGCCTGTGAGGAAAGACTGAGAAATTGGGTTGTTAAACCTTGAGACAGGAGAGCAGAAAGGACATAATGACTTTCCAATACACAGAGTAGTGCAGCATCTAGGAAAGTAATAACATGTGAATAGGATAAAGAGTTTAAATGCAGAAGTTAAGTTGAACACTGAGGAAAGTCTAATGACTTAATGGTCAGGACAGCAAAGCACTGGAATAAGTTACAAGTTTGTGGAGCCTCTTCCCATAAAGAAACTACAAATGGGTCACACACAGAGTAAGATTGGCACAGATGGTAATAATAATTCCCTGAGAAATGAAATGTCTGGCAACTTGTCTTTTCTGTGACATGAAGTTTATAACTAAGTTGTAGTTAAGTATGTTTATGCAGAATTATCTATGAAAGGGCCAGAACAGGTGATTCCTGGGGACCAGAATAAATTTTACTTGTCCTCCATGGCTGCAAAATCTCCTGAACAGGTTGGGTGTTTCTTGAAGCTTTAGAATCCAGCTGGTTCTACAGCTACAAAGCTTGTGATTCATACTGGGAAAGTTAAAGAATATTTGACAGTTTCAGACCCCAAATTCTGTCAATTAGTTAGAGGAGGCAATAGAATTTGATTCTTGCAATGGGAAGAATAAATCTTGCCAAAGTAAAGCCCTAAGCACTGTCAGCTGGCAAGAAGGGTGACCTTTTTCTACCTTTATAGCAAGAGACAGTTACTGTTCCTGACAATGTGCAGACAAGGAAGGTGGGACAACTGAGAATGTGAAGTGAAGAGGGAACAGCTTTGCTGCAGGCAAGAAAGGTGCAGCTAGAATTAGAAAGGAGCTCACACTTTGGTCGATAAAGCCATGTGGAGACATTGTGAAAAATGGCCTGGGGATGGCCTTGAAGGACCTTTGTAACACAAAATGAACTTTCCACCAGTAGACAGCTGGGTATGAAGGAGGACTGGATAGGAAACTAGAAGACTAGGGTTGGTGTAGATATGGAGGAAGATGTGTATTTCTGAGGGAAACAGTTCAGGCCCATGACTCTCCCTTAGGCTGCTCTCCAAGGGAGGGAAGGGCAGCACACACATAAAGGGGATGTGTGGGTATTTAAAGGTTCAGTGTAGTGCATGCCATGCTCCCTTCCCTGATTTAACAACACATTTCCCATATGCAGCTTCAAGACATCAGTAGTCAAATCCTCCTTACAAGAGTGAAAGGGACAGTGAAAAGGGGAAGCTCACATACACTTCTGAATTCCACCAAATTTCTTATGATCAGGCTGAAGAGCTCATGAAGCCTGCTTTGGAATGATGTCTGCAAAGAGCCACTGAGCATATGGATGGCTCAGCTGCAGAGACAGTGCCTGGTTTACAGCACAGGGAAAGCCTGCAGGCTATGCCCCTGGCAAGGTGGCTGCTGCTTACTGTTGTTCTCTTCCATTCACTCTTACAACAAACAACTTCAGAAGGAAGCCTTCCCTTCCCTGGAGCAGAACGACAGACTCATATTAAGCTAAAAAGCACTGAAGAGCAAGAACGAAGGTATGAGACCTATTAGAAATGCCAAATGACCAAGTTATGAGGGTGCCAGGACAAGTGACTAAGACAACTTTAGTCTCAGTACAAGCACTGTGGGTGCAGAATGCACATTGTAATAGAGGGATGATCACAGCACAGCCCCGGCACTGCTGGCACAGGTATAAGAAAGCACAGCCCTGAGTACCTGAATTTGTGTTGTCTACAGCTGAGACAATTTGTAACATCGTTTAGACAAAATTTCTGAACACAGCACATTATCTGTATGTGTCCTGTTCTTACCTCTTTAGTTCCCTGTCCCTTGAGGAAAGATGTGACATTAACACACAACTGGAAAAGAACACGTTTTGCCAAAAACTTTGTCAAAAGGCTGTTGGGGGAAAAGGGAAGACAAAATATCATATAGCCAAAATATAAGTGTCTGGAGTGTTGCTCCTGCTCCTTTACCAGGCACAACCCAAACCCCAGGAAGAATGGGGCATTTTCCCACTAACTTCAAAGAGATGCTCTTTCAACCCCCACCCGTGCCAAGGACGCTGTGCTCTGTGTCACCACACAGCGGCACTCTGCCCACACATTTCCCAGAGGGAAACCTGCAGGTTTATTGCCCATTATCAAGATACCTGACGAGCATTTATGCTCATTGCTGAGCAGGCAGGGCTTTCAGAACCCACCAGCCACTGAAACACAACGTGGAACCCGCAGAGATGGTCAAGCACCTGCTTTGACAGCACAAGCATTAGCTGATTACAAGCTGTTAGAAACCAAACACTAGGAAAATCTGGTTTTAAAACTGCTGGGAAGTCTATTTTTAGGATTTTTTTTTTCCTTCCACTTTCTTTTCTGCACACTTCAATTGCACTTCAACATTCTGGCAATATCATTTTGAGATCTCAGGTACTTCACACCACTTCTCTCTTCTGTAACTCCAGCAGCACCACTCTAAACTCTGGCAGACCATTTATTCTCCACAACTTCCTTAGAGAAAAAGTCCCAAGGACTCCCAAGGAGATACATATCCACCAAAACACCCCTCTGATACACACAGATGGATTTATTAAAGGTGACAATAATAGTGTACTGATAGCATTGTGCCAGAGAAACAGGACTGAGTAAGGGGGAGTGAAAGGAAAGTAGAAATGAGTTGGAAAAGAGCTGTTTATACAAGCTTTCCTGATAATGGCTGATTTGTCTCCTTAAGTCCAGGGGCAAAAGCAAGACTTAATCTTTATGACCTAAACGTTACACAAACCCTGCACAGAGCTCATGTCTGTAATGATGCACATAAAAGAAGGGAACCCTACACGATAGGAAAAAGTCCTGCTCAGCCCTCCCAAGTGACCTTTGGATGGGGCTATGTGCTAATGTAGGTGGGAGCTGGCCTGCTAGTGATAAAACACTGTCCACCCCAACACTGTCCCCAGGTTCTTTAAGCCACAGATTGATGGGGGTTTGCACACAGCAAATTCAGTATATTTAGTATCCAGTGAGACTATGCAGGTGCTCTGAAGTCCACATTGAGCCCTGCCCCTTCCAACTCCCTGTTCTCACTTTCCCCCCACACCCAGCTCTTAGGGAAGGCTCTGGGCTATGGGGACAGAGATGACCCAGGGCAGTGTGTAAGGAATGGTGCAACATGGCAATCAAGCGTGCAACACCTTCAAAGCAAAAGAGAGGTCTCCAGAAAGGGTCCTGGCAATTTTCAGATATTTCTAGCCAGTCTCCACCTTTGCAGCTGCCAGTTGTGATGAGCCAGGCTGGCTGCCAGTTACCCAAGCAGAAGAATCCCAGATGCCTACAGAGATCAAAAAGATTATCATGCATGTACGGCATAAACACCAGTGAGTGATTCATCTGGGCGAGGAAACTCCCTCCACAGCCAAACCTCTATTTGGAGGCTGGGCTAGCATAATGAATGCATAAATTATCACACATGATTTTACCTAGGGGGACTTTGTCTTCCCTTTTCAGCAAAGAAATTCAGACAGGAAAGCAGTATTCCTCAGGAGAGATGATTCTGCTGTACATGAGAAAAATCACCCTACAATAGAAGAGGTAAGAACATTCATGATGGTTCCAGCCAAGGCTTTCTTTGGGAGCCCCTTGTTCCTGAGTAGGGGAGGGCAGTCAACAGCTCTTCCACCTTTACTATACTTCTCAGACATGTCTCCTCCAAGTTGAGGACAATTTCTCATTCAATCCTATACAGAAGCTGTTATAGGAATTTTCCCATGTCTGGTATACTCCTGGAGTATAAAGAAAGCAAAATAAATGTTGTATTCAAGGTGAAAGCACATCAGGCTTTTTTAATTAAAACAAACAAGCCAACCAAAACAAGACTAAAACCAAACACCACCTCTGTCTCCAGAAATGTGCAACAGTGTTTTCTTGGTTTAGTTTGGTTTTTTTCCTTAGCTCCTTGTATTCGATTTGTCTTCCTCTTAAGCTCAACCTGATGCTTTCACAAAGTTATATGACATAACCCCAAGATCTTGGTCAACTCCAAGCCCATGATTTTAGATACACAACAACCCCCACTTCTCTGCATACCTCATTTCACATTTATTTACTTGAAATTTCATCCACCATTTCACTGGCCAGCCGTTCAGTTTCAGGATTTTTCAACAATACTTCACTGTTAACCACCATCTTTGCTGTCTTGAAAGTTTTTATTTTAAAAGGCTAGTTTGAAGTCTCACTCCCCCTGTTTTCAATGGTTATTCCTGAATAGATTAAACATTAGAAATCCCAGCACTGAACTGTGAAACTCCCTGGCAGCATTCTCCCCACCTTGTTTCCAATCTCTTTGCCAATTATTTGTACATCTCAGGAACCTCCCTCCTTTGCAGTGCCTGCACATGTTCCCAATAAGGTATTCTGAATTCTGTCAAAAGTCTTACAGAAATCTAGTGCCAGCTTGTTCACTCTCATCTACTTTCTTTTCCAAGAACTCCAAGAGGTTTGCAAGACAAATATCCTGACTTCATATAAACCACACTGACTTTTCCTAAACTGATTGTGTTGATCTCATTGTCAAACCTATTTTTGTCTATTACAGCTTTTACTATTTCATGTACTACAGATGCCAGGCTTACAAGCTCCTGGTTTCTTGGATTCTCTCAAACCTTTTTTTAAAGATTAATGTTATATTTACCCACTCTCCATGCTTCAGGTGCCAAGAAATTTTTAAAAGCAATGTTACACACTGCCTTTGGCAATACAGCTATTTCATACTTGAGTTCCTCAGACCTCAGGTGAAGCCTTCCAGTCCTGGCAATCTGTTAGCATTCACGGCTGCTCAAATGTTGGATTCTGGATCCAAATCAGAAACCTGTTTTCCAAGCATTCTGGGACAAAGTGGGGGAGCAAGAAAGTGCTATCAACACCCTCAGCAAGCAGCCAGTGGGAGCTCAGAATGAAAGAAGGCCTAGTGAGAGCTGGGCTATAAAGCCCCACACACATCCTCCTACACAAAACCCTCACACATGCCCTATGTGGGAGGCTGGGACTCATTACAAATGTAAGATGAACAGTGATCCCTGCACTCAGGACCCAACAGTGAACTGCATGGCATCTGTCCAGTACTGTGTACAACAGGCCTGGTGCTCCTCCATCACAGAGCAGCAGCAGCCACAAAAGGGGTGTGTTTTCAAGTAGTTTAATTGTCCAGCCATTTGGCTGCACCCTGCATCCAGCTATTCTACTTCCACACCTCTCTAAGATTGCTCTGTCTCCGATCTCCATCCTCATTCCTAGTGTATTTTATGAATTCTCCACAAGCCTTTCCTTTTTTACACCAGAGGCTCTGAGAATTTCATCATTCTTCCACAGGAGTCTCTTTACCCTCTCTCTCCAACGCACGCACTTCATGTGTATCCCCTTATTCCTTTGTCTAACCACACTTTGTTTTCACTGTTTCTTTAGCAGCGCTTTGATTTCCTCTCTTTCTAAAGACTTCACATGCCTTGCATTTCATTGTTTTTAATCTCACTGACAGGATCACAACTGCTGGGAAAGTCATGCCTCTTTTCCCTGTTCTGATCTTAAACAAAGTCAGTGGCTTTCTATCCAGAAATCAGTCCTGAATATCATAGCTGATCAGATGCAGCAGCCTGCATCTGCTGCACTGGCACCTTGTCACAGGCAGATAATGCAGAGACAGGCAAGTCCTTACTCTTTCACCTTGCTTCTCTAATGAGTAGATCAAAAACACTAACTGTGTGACAGAAATGAAAATAAAGTATCTGGGCTCCTCAAGATGTATTCATTAACCCGGTGCTAGGTTTGCCAGGGATTTCAGTGGCTTGGGGTTTGAGATACAGGCTTTGAATTTTGATAGCAGTGGTGCCATTTCAATCGAGGTAGAATTCTGATTCCACAGATATGAAAAGTGTTCATTAAGAAGAAAAGGGAAGGGAACTAAAAGAACAATCCTGCAGAAAAATCAATCTATTTTGAAACATTGGCTCAGCCACAGCAGGAAATGAAGTCCTCAGTCTGTTATCCGGCTTTGGACTCTACTAGCCCAGGAAGAAAGGAGAGGCCAAGGCATTGAGCACCAGGACCTCTGTATGCTTTAAGCACCCATGGATTAGTCTGAAATAAAGCAGTTCTGGTTTTGGAAAGTCTTGTGCTAGCAACAAGATTGAATAAAAGAAACTAGTTTTGCAGACTGCTTGAAAGTTGAGGAAAACAGGCAAACAGGTTTGACAAACCAACCTGTTTTCCTTACAATTATCTCCAGCTCCTGCAGAGTTTCCGCTGCATTTATTAGAAAGCCAGCAGCATCTGGCTCCTTGCAGTCAAGTTCATCTCTTACTTCTGCAGTATTCACTTGGCTAACCTGGGCAGCTTTTAAAGCCTGATGTCTGCTGTCCTACAGGCCACCAGGAGATAGGAAAGGTTCATTTAAAGCAGAAGTGATCAAACAGGGAGCGGGGGAGCTGACAAGCACCGGGCATGCACGTGGGAGCCCATCTAAAATTTCAAACCCTCGTCTAAAGGAAATCAAATGAAGCTCAGGCTTAGGATTCATTTGCAGGGAACAATTTGCTTTTCTAATCTGGCCCTGCATTCCTATAGCACACCTGTGATGTGATATCCTCCTCCTCATCTGTCTCTCATTCCTGATCCAAGCCTTCCTCCTGCCCACACAATGCTGCACCATCCCACCTTCTCTCCTGGCTCCCACCTGTGCCCAGCGAGCCCAGGCACAGGCACTTGCTGTGACTTCTCATTACTGCTCAGAATTTTCCATTGCCCTCTGCAGCCCTCATGGTTATTATACTCTCATCGCCCGGGCAAGTGAGCTCAATCTTCGCTTTTCTGGTTTTCTATTGTCTGTTTATTAGATGGGCCCTTTGTGAACTCAGCAGTTCACACTCTCCTGTGGTGCCAAGTGTAAAATTAATATTGACTAAAAAATCTGGGCACTTCTCTCTGGCCAGAAAGGAGACATTTCAAATTAATGGGAATGTTAGAGTGTTTCACACCCACCACCATCCTTCTGAACCCTCCAACTCTCGCTGCTCACTTCTAAATGGGCCCTGTGTGTTCTGAGTGTCTGGGTGCCTCCCTCAGCCAGCCCAGTGCCCAAGCCCAGGGCCCACTGGTCTCCTCACAGGCAGCAGAAGGGTTGCTGTGTCAAACAGCTGCCTGGTCCTGCTCACTTGTTTAGAGGCAGGCAAAGCCACTGTCTCTTCCTTTATGGCATGTCCCAACAGCCTAACTGGGTTTGGCTGAGGGCTCTGCTGGCACCCAGGGACACAGCCCAAGCCCTACTGTCCACCCTGCTGCTGCTGAGCTCCCAGGCTGAGCTGGCACAAATGTCTTGGAGCATGGAGATGGTTCTGTCTCCATGGCTTCATTTCAGCTCTCTAGCTGTGAGGTGACTGCCAGTGACTGAGGGGACAATTACTGACAAATCTGACAGGCTATTTACCCCCACACAGCAGTAGCTACCTGGTCTACAGCTGAGACCACAAGCTTTTTTGCTAAGTATCATCAAATAGCCCCTAAAGAGATGATAACTTCTGCTAGCTCAGAGATTTCTAAGAGGAGAAATTCCCTCTCAGCCAAGCACAGACTGTGACTCATGGTGGGGACACCCATGCCAAAGAGTCCAGTTCCTCTATCTCTCTCCAGACATTCCCCTGTTTCCATAGGGAAGTGTCAGGATTTTGTAACTGGTCTATCCCCCACAGGAGGCTATAGCCAAGTAGCAGATTTGGTGTTTCTACTTGTGGCTCAAAATCCCCCAAGGAGGTCAAGAAACAGTCCAGGGAGGAGAATAGGATTAGAGAGATGCTGAACATGCAGCTACAACTTCAGGAAAAAGGAATCTTGCTCTTGCATTCCTTGAACATCCTAACCCTTTATAGCTAAGAGCTCTTTGCCAGCCTCCTAAAACAAATATACAACGTAATTATATCAATGTAACACCATTACCATTATTACCTCTGTGCACCTGCATGGCAAGTATAAGAACAGAGAGTTTGGGCTTTATTAATTTCATCTCTTCAGGTTGTGTTGCCAACATGAATCATTTGAGAACCACTGAACAACAAACAAACAATTGATTTGTTCTTTTTTTCCTCACTTTCATTAACTGTCCCTATCCAGACCATGCCTGCTACAGAAGAGTCCAGTATCACTGCTCTTACTCTCCAAATGAAGATAATACTGAATAAACTTCTGTTCTCCAGTGGAACCAAACTAATGACAGAGGTCTGATGTGAATCTCTCCTGGTCACCTTGGACACATTGCAGACTTCTGACTCTGTTATAGATGAAGGGATGGTAGAATGCTGTTGCACATAGGAGAGAGCCAAGGCACAGAGAAGTGCCTGTCACATCATATGCCACCGGAGGACCAGGAACTGAGCTCCCACCTCCAGCCATGATAGATAAAGAATTTCCTTTTTAAAACAGAAAGAACACATGGTCTCTAATGCTTCACCTGTGGACGCTTAAAATAATTGGATGCGGACAGATTAAAGACAAATGGCAGTTGCTCAGATGAATATAGTGTACTACATGGAGCTATGGAAACTGCCAAAAGTACTTGATTTTCAGATTATACCAGCCATAAAAAATATGGATCACAGAACACTGTCAGGAGAGGACAGCAAATGCTTTCCAAATGAAGTATCAGATCAGGCACTAACAAACTGTGCATCTGCTAAGCAAGGCCATGTGCAGTGAACCCCCTGCCCAGCAGGGCCCAGCTGCAGGTGTACAACCACAGCTCACACACAGCCAGCACAAAGCTTTGCAGCAGCACACATCCACATGGGATCCTGTCCTTCCCTTCCTACAAAGGTGGAAAATTTCCAAGTGTGCAATTGAGTCAGCTTTCCTCACACCACAAATAATGGGCAAGACCAACAGTGACAGGTTTTGAAATCCTCATCCTCTGGCTCACAGGAGGATCTATTTTCGTGAAGGCACAGAGGGATAAAAGCATTCATGTCTTATGAAGAATTTCACTTTACTAAACCAAAATTTAAAAACCTTGTCCTCAGAAAAAGATAGCAGGTTCTTCTTTGTCTTGCAAGATCTTTACAACAAACGAAAAACCATGCACTCCAAGCTCTCCACCTCATTAAGATAAATCAACTTAAGAGGTATATTCTTCTCCTGTGTAGTCTTGTACAATCTACAAATCATATTGTCAAATTGGTGCCAGATGAGATGAGGACAGGCTGGCAACCCAGGGTGCAGCCCCTTGTGGGACAAGCAAATCAGCCCTGCTGCACACCTCACAAAAACTTCTCCTTGGTCCTTCATGTCTGTGCTTAAAACATGAGGAAAGCATAGCTTTGAGAAGACAGGCCCAGCCCTCTAGCTAGAAAAAACATGTCTATCAATGCTCCCATTGAAGGTGTGAGTAGTCTCCAGGAGCATCAACCAGAGCAGGAGTGGGAGTTCCTGAAACATGTTTGTATTGAAACATACCTTACAATATAACCCTTTTCCTTCTTCAGATGAAGCCAAAAAGGTAAGGAACATAGCACTTGTGCTTGGTATGACTATCTCCACTTAATATCAACAACTGAGACTTCACATTATTTAATTTGCTAACTGATACTTGTCTCAGTTTTTCACTAAATGGCCACAATGACCATCATGCTATTTGTCTAATAAAAACGTAAATGGCATGTTTTATTTAGCAGATGTTTATGATGTGATGAAGATCAACTTCAACAACCACTCAGTAATGATTAAGGCATGTTAAGGTTTAAAGCTCTAGATTACAACAACCTTTAAAACCAAATTGTTTTCCTCTGCATTGCTGCAGGGCAGAGTAAAGGAGGTTAAGATACCTTAATTGCGTTTCCACTCCTAGCATGTTTTTAAATCATGCTTGGACTACTGTTCTGGAGTTTCTAAGGCTTCAGGTGAAAGGATGTCATCTGAACTGCAAAACCAGGAAAGAAACCCAACCAAACTAACCAAGAAAACATAAGCATTTCCTGAAATTAAATCTCAGGCAATTGGGCTATGTCTGACACTCAGCAGTGATGCACTGCAGAGACAGTGGGATTAAACACCCTCACAGCAAAGGACAGACTACATCAGCTGATCCAGAAAGGTATGCCAGGTCATTCCATATCCAAATGGTCCAGGCCTCACAAAATTTCACCTTGCCCATCCTGCTCCCAGTTGTGAATGATTCTTCAGTAGCTCAGACATTTCTGCACTGCAACACAGTGTTGACACCACACACTGAGCATTCACTCACACCTTCTCCCTGTGGATTCATCAACCAGCCAAATTTTACAGGCAATTAAAAGCTGTATTCTACAATGGGGGCAGGCATAGGGAGAGGCAGAGCAAAGTGCTCCTCTGATTCCCTGGAGAGTTCTTGACACAGCAACCTTGTGTCAGGTACACTGAGCTCCAAGTGACTCCTAACAAAGTTTTGTTTGTTAATTGAGAGGGCAGAAGTTAATCTGGATGCCACTGGCTGGAGGTAGATGACAGCATTTTTTGTTCTCTAAATGGGAGCAGTTGCTTCAAGCACAGAGGCACTGTATTGGCAAGTCTGTTTCTCAGCACAGCTTTAATAAAATGTATGGGAGTCCAGCACTCAATTTGTGGGAAATGGTTTGGAAGCTATTCTCTACCTCCCAGGCTCACATGTGATGTGGCTGGGATTTACAACCTCAGTTAACTTAACGCAGGTTTTCCAATTTGCATCTATTTCCTGAAAGATTCAAGTCTAAGGAAAGTGGATGCTAATGTAGGAGCCTGTATTTGGATTGGTGAAGCAGATAATCCAAGATTAATTTTCATCTGACAAAAGAAATCTATTATTACAGTGTCAAACTCCACTGTGCAGCTAGTAGCTCTCAGCAAAGCTGGAAATGCAACTCAGCACCTGCATTCTTGCACACAGGTGCTACTGGAAAATGCCCAGGGCAATTGGAGTTATTCTGACAGGGGCAAAATCCCTGGCCAGAACATCCTGTCTTATCACCTGGCTTCTGCATAGATGGAGCATTGAGCTGGTGTGGACACTGCAGCTATGAGTTTAGGCTGGCCACTGATGGGCACAACAGTCCTTTAGAAAATCACAGAGCAGATCCAGCTCCTCCCCACACACAGAGCTCCATTCAGCAAGTCACCCACTGCAGATGATTCAGGTCCGTTGCACCTCTGATGCCCAACATTCATCTCCCATTACATCTTCAGAAAAGATGCTACAGTAATTCTATGTCCTAGGGTGACTTTATGATGCTTGTATCCCCAGTTGCCTGTTTATGTTGGATAATTATGTTCTGCACCTTTCAGACGGGTTCCGAGAGTGAAGTGGGGAGAAAGAAGTGTGGGGTTTGTTTGCAGAAACTGCACTCACTGCTCCAGGTTCTGCTCCTGGACTGTGTTGTCTGCAACACGGACAGACAGCGGGACAGAGACCTCCTTTGCTTTTATTTTAGCTAGCTGAAGCAGAGAAGTTCCCTGGACTATCTTTTTTCTTGGAACTGCTTGAACCTGCTCTGGACTGAAAACCCAAAGGAGCACCGGGAGCTCACACCTGCAGCCCACTGGGGCCTGGGCCTCGGTGTTTTCCAGCACCAGAGGAACTGACAAAAGACTGAGTGAGCCAAGCTACACTCCACAACAAGGACTTTCTGAATTTACCATCTCTTGAACAGCGAGAGGTTTTATTGTTTCATAGTATTCATGTTTTTTATGCTTGTGTATATTTTGCTTGTTAAATAAATAGTTTTTTCCACTTTTCTCTGAGGAAATCTTTTCCCAAATCGGTTGGGGGAGGAGCCACTTGAATTTGCTGTTCTGGAGGGACCCCATTCAGAGGTTTACTCCTAAATTTGCCCTAAGCCAGGACACTTTATAAATTTTAATATTAGTCGCTTCTTTGACATTCAGAAGTGGTTGTTAGTGTGATCTCTATTGTAGTGAAGATGTTTTCTTTCAACCAAAGCCTAAAGCAATAATACTGTCATGGCCCTCAGTCCCCCACTCCTGCATTAGACACCAACATTAACCCCAAAGCTTCTGCAGATGTGAGAAACACATCTCTGTGCTTCCTCAGCTGGGGAGGGAGGGGAGGAGGTAAAAGAGCACCTGCACATGGACACACAAAGGCAAAACCCAGCTGGTCATGACAATAACACATTATAAAGCTTGTTAATATATTTTTTCCTGCATATTATGGGATTCCATCTACCTGCCACTTGTTGACACCACTTTGGGCAAGGCAGCAAGACAAGCGTTGCACTTCCTGGCTCTGTCCTGCCCAGCTGAGGTCAGTGGGAGCTCTGCAGCCACTTTCAGGGAAAGCAGAGTCTCAGGATTATGAAGGTCAAAGTCTTCTTTAGGCTTCCAATAAACCTCAGTGTTGCTCCCAGCTCACAATCCCAGAGTGTTTCACCAACATTTACCACTTAAGTCAATATTGTGTTTAAGGACCAGCAGTTTGAAAAGAGGTGCAACAGATGGAGGCACTTTCCTAGCTCAGCTCACTGCAATCTGGTCAGGATGGCCTGGCAAGGAACAACCCTTCCTTTGGCTCGTGCCCTGGAGAAGGATTCCAGTACTGGCAGAAGAGCCATTTGTGACCTGGCCATTGGGAACTGGGACTGTCATCCAAACCCCACAGCATTAGGAAAGACTGATTTTCAGTTATGGCAGTTGGTGACTGGTGAAAGCTCAACAAGTACTGATAGAGGAAGGGTAGCACACTTCTACAAGTGAGCAGTTTTCAAGCCACCTTTGCCTACTGATAACACCAGAAAGGTCCCCTCCTGTTGAGCTTCGCTCCTATGGATCACTGGTACAAGCCCATTACCTAGAGCAGAGAACCTAGCAGAAGATACCCACGGACTAAAAATTAATGAATATCCAGCAGCAGGATTAACTCACTAAATCTAAACTACAGAACAGAAACTTTAGAATTGGCTTTGCAATCCTGGTTACTGGATGGTGCAAACCATCTCACCCTCCTGACATCATGCTGGGGATGTACCTGAACACATGCACCCCTTGGGCAAGCCCAGAGAAACTTCAGTATGTTGCCATAGGATCCCCCAGTCCAGGTGATCCATGGAGGCTCGTTCATGCTATTTGTCACTGACTGTCACAGTCCATTCACCCTCAGCACCCCGATTCTTTTAAGTTCAAGTATTTGCACCTTCAGGTAATGCAAAGCCTTCACGCAACATTGTGGGGGAGAGAGGGAACAACACCACCTTTCCAACCTCTGCTATGCAAACAGTTTACACTCTGGAGCACAGGATTTGTTCATACCCATCCCAGCATGAATAATGCCAGATCTCAAGCAATCCATCCTTCAGACTGTGGCAGAGTGAGCTGGTTCAATGACCTGCTAGGGTAGCAATTGCCCCTTGATGGTTACAGAAACAGAAAGTCCTGTCTGATCCATGCCCCGGAGATGGTCTGAAACCCCCATGCTTGCCTGAGAGAAGATATAAAAGGATTACAGGCTTAAGCCATCTGTGTTGGGGTCCTCATTCCTCATATATGCCCCATGGTGCAGAGAAACATGTCATGAGATATGACACTGTCTTCCTCCTGTCGAGCTGAATCTGTCTCCTTGGAAGCAACAACTCGCAGTGACATGTCACAACCACATGAAGATGCAAAACTACCAATATTGTAATGATCCATAAGTCTCAAAATAAATCTTCGCTCTTTTTGATGGAAGCAACAAAGATCAATGGAAAAAAAGCCCAAAACAAGGAGTCTCTCAGGCTGTGGAGAAGGCAGCAGCTCAGAAAATAAACCCTGGGAAGGTAGGAATACTGGGGAGAAGCTTTTAAAATGACCCACAACAGCAGGAAAAAAAAAAAAAGGAAAAAAAAAAAAGAACCAGGGTCTGACAGAGATCCTCATCTTTCCTGAGTTTAGCTTTTATGTCATGTTAACTCAGCTCCTTGTCAAAACAAGTTCTGTTTTGCTGCTGTCAGCACAGTGGGCTTAACGTAGCTTAAGAAAAACATCTCACATTATTCTTCATACTTCATATATCATCTCCAACAAGCCAGAGAGCAGAAAACAAGCTGTTACTGTGCAGCTGATTATTGGTGATCATGTACACAGACAGGCCTAGCGATGGAAGAACACTGCCAGACTTTGCTGAGCTCTGGTTTTAGCTCTGCACAGAGTAATAACACAGGGGGAGCCTTTGACTCAGGGAAACACCCAGACTGTCAGCCACAGAAACACAATGCAACATTTTCAGCACTAACAACTGTGCCAGAGAGCACCGGTCTGACAAGTCCCTTTTACATGGTACTCATTGTTAAAGAGCAACAAGGTTGTTGACCATACAAGACATTTTCACATGTAAAGACTACTGGCAAAAATTTGAAAGAAAAGTCAGAAGAGTTGAGATGGAATAAACACTGAGAAAAAGTACTGCTGTTAAAAATGTCAAAGCAAAACCTGCCATTTGGTCCTTTCCTTTGTTCAGTTTGGTTGCTAATCTGTTAAGAAGCAGCAAGTCACTCCGTTCTTCACAGTTATCTTATTTTGGCCAAATCCATTTCTCTGGGTGGTATCTGTCTCTGCACATACAGTCATTTAATACAGCTTCTGGCTTCAGACACAGAATGTTAAATAGTAACTGATTTTTGTTTAATTGCAGAAAATCAGAACATTCTCCTAACAGCATGTTAATAAAAACTTGTGGGCTACATCTCTGACATACTGCAGGTCATCTTTCTATAGCCTGATCTGTTTAACTTAGGAGAATCCCAGAAGACATGAAGATGATTCCTGACACCAAAGTATTCCTGGCAATGGCTCACTGTGCACTGTTTTCTTTTGCATATCCACCCTGTGAAAACATCTCATAATCATTCTCCCCTGGTACTCAAGAGGGATCTTGTACTGCTCTCAGCAGTCAGTATTATAGCCTTCATACTCTCTGCTGAGATTTGATGGTTCATTTCCTCTGCCCAGACTAACTTCAATTGTCAATACTGCCCTGCAGTTCTGTAAAAAAAGTACATGCAAAATACACTTATTTGTACTTAGAGCAGATAGTTCATCTTGAAATTTCCTTACACAGCAAGCCAGCAGTGATGAAACAGCTTTAAACTACAGATTATTATTATTAAACATTCCTTCATTTTCAAAGCTTCCATGCTAAATTCTTGGACTTTGCTGACAACATGCTTAAAGCAGTCTTGTTCTACTCCTTTGTGAAGAACCTGAGTGTAGCAACAATGCTTATGTCTTCCACTTTTCATGAGGCTGCAAGCTTAGCATGAAAAATTTAAAAATATAGGACCTGAGATGTGGCTCAGAATGGATGTTCTGTGTTTTCAAGTGCAGTCTCTGCTACTGCTGGCACTCATGCCCTGTAATTCATCAGCAATGTCCTAGACAATTAGTTTGTTCTCTCTCCTTTTCCTATGGGAAAGATGCTTCACAACCTCACTCTGATGGTTGCAAGCATTTTGCTTTCCTGCAGCCTCCATTTCTTGAGGACTGGGTTGTACATTCTCATGCTCACATTTCCCTTCACCTTAAATGAGGCAGCCCTTCCCCAGTACCTCTTCCTAGGATGCATTAGTAGACAGCTTTCACAGACCTGTCAGACTTTTTCTATTGCTAGCTACACTGAGTCAATTTTTTAGCATTCTCTCACCAGACTGGGTCTCTCTTAGCCAATCATCTCAGCTGTCCTCATTTCCCAAGCCAAATTCAGAATGTGAGATGGGGTAGTGGAACAAGGCCCAAACATGAACCTTAATCTTGTTGGATCCACCCTCCGGCTCCTCATTCCCATCTCCATGCATAAACTCAGAACCACCTGAGGTTCAAGACAAAACCCCCTTTTCCCAGATGTTACAGATACCATCAAGAACAACTCTTCCCTTCCCCAAAGGACAAAAAGTTCACTTTAAGCTATACCATACTGGTGTTCCAGTTACTGTGTGGTGACAAATGGCCAAGCAGGCAGGAATAGCCAAGCTGGCTTCAGCACTGCAAACAACAGGGTGGGTCTCATTAAGACACACAAACTCTGAGCAGCCACCTCAGGACAGCATTGATCTGCCTGTACAGGCAGCACAGCACAGTCTGTTGTCAGGGTATCCTCATTAAACCCCTTGTCACTTCACCAGACAGAGGTGATGTGAGCTCCCTGTCTTTCACACATGCTTGCTTCAGCTCTTCTTTCACCCAGGCATTCATTAGGCCACAGAGGAAAGAAGCTGCTTCTTGTAGGATTCAGTACATGCATCTCACCTTCCTGTTGCGGATTTTTTTATCATCTTATGTCACATCACTGAGAAAATTTGGCAATGAAATTGTTAAATGCATCATGCTAAACACTGTCAACCTGTGAAACCCCACTGGGCAGCTGCTGTACACACTTATCTCTATGCAGCCAGGCTCTGCCATCTTGCTGGCTTAAAAGAAATGTTAATTTCCCCATGTAGAATATGGAGCTGGATTCAATTTCTATTCCTGCCCCTTTCTTCTCACTCATTCTATCATTGCTTTTCTCCCCCCTTTCCTTTGTAGCCACATGCCTACGCAAGAGCAGCATTCTGGCAGACCCCTGAGGCCAACCAGTCCAAAGCTTTCCCAAAGCCAGAAAAAGTTTCACCAGCTTACACTGGAGTAGGGCATGGAGTTAGGACTCCAGCTGCTGATTGTGGTACCTTCCTTTCCCTTAAAACAAGCTGCCTCAGTGCTAAAACCTGACTCACATGGAGCTGACCCAGCCTCATTGCTGCACTCCAGATTAGAAACACAGAGGGATCCTGAGCAGCCAGGTACAGGAGACATGAGTGGGCACGTGGGCACCTCTGGCAGCCCTGGGCTCCAAGACACGTTGTTGGTAGCAATACCAAGGAGTCAGTGCTCAATTTCCTGCCTACCAGCAAAGCTGGTACCAGACAGCAACAGAACAATGCTTGTGTCATCTTGCTGCAGCACAACATCCTGGCAATTCAGAATGCTACATCAAATAGCAAGACATTTTGCAATTAAGATCTGGATGACAGGAAGGAGAAAGTTCACACCTGCTACTGAGCCTTTCAGGCCAATCTGAAATAACCCACTTGGATTTAATCTCTTCTTCCTAAAGACAAAGACAAAACTCATATGTTTCCATTCTGTTGATGACAGATAGATGATCTTGTCAGAAAGCCAAAGCCTTAAGTACTAAATTCCTGATTCCTGTTCCTAATTCTGTCACACATTGTCTTAGTCAAGTCACTCCATTGGTGTTCCTCAGCTTTCACCCAAGAACAGGGGAGCTGGCTCTACTGAGCCCCATTCCTGCACTCTGAAATCCATCTCTCCTACCAGAGAGTAACTTGGTTTTGTTTCTTAACACTGGAAGGAAGGTGTTTTTATTTATACACATGCACACAGAGTAACACAATCTGAGTAGCTGATCGTACTGAAGGAGGCAGGAAAGAACACAGGTACAGCATGAAAAGAAAACCGCAATGTTCTGGATGTCTTCATACAGATCAGAAATACAGCATCAATTCTCCCAGGCTTCAACTCCGTTCTCTTTCTCTGTCTGGAGTCTACACCCCAAACTGCACTGGTCTACATTTAGGGTCTTTCATTTCCACCCCAGACTTTTCCTCCTCTCCTGGATGTCCCTGCAGAGCTGTTCCTAGCACATGTATTACACACACACTTTTTGCCTCTATTCAGGCTATACTGAAAATAAATATCAAACTGATCAGGACAGAAAACCAATCATGTGGCCAGTTCTTCTAAATGCAGCCTAAAAGGACAGTATTAGCAAGGCCTGTGCTGCTAAACAGAGAGACTTGAGTTTTCATGCTAACTCAGGATGTATAAGTGCACCAATTAATAACTACTTTGAGTTAAAGGAGGAAAGCGAGTGATGGTAATAAATCAGATGGAATAAACAGCCTTGCATTGAGCATCACCACCTTTTCAGGGAAGTCAGGCTAAAATTTTGAATTTCAATTTAGTAAGGTGAAAGCAAGATTGTACAGTTTACAAAAAGAATTTTGCGTATGTATTCTACAAGGCATAAAAGGATGCTGTTTCTGCAAGGAGTGGGAAGAGGAGGAAAGTGGTCTTTTAAAAAGCCTTAATGCATAGAAAAGCAGGATGGATAATATAGAGTTCCTTGTGTCTCAAAGTCCTAAGAGTACCCATGTTCTTGCTCATCTCAGGCACTATAAAAGATTCATATGCAGGGGAATAATTTTGCCTCTACTTTTATTATTTTTTTAATTGCAGCAGTACCATCTACCACCCATCTGCAAACAGCTCCCTCCCCTCCCCTTGACAGGGAACAGAGGAGACTGTCCTCTGCCACACCCTCTGCTACCAGCAAAATCAAAGCGTTTTCAGTGCTGGAATTTCAGGAACATCTTCCATGGCCTATGAAACAGAAACCCTGTGCAAGCCCAACCCAACCCCTTGCTACAGTAGGGGGTTTTTTGACAGATGTATGTGGAATAGCTCACTGCCTGGGTTAGAGAAGGAATCTTCTTTATTTTCCTGCAAGCAAAACTGAGAGCTGCTAAACAAGCAAAAATAAGAACCACTTCTATTACAGACAATGCTGGTGTCCAGGAACTGGACCATGTCCAGTGTTTCCTGATGAGTTCTTACCTGATTGAGCAGGACAATGGTGGCAAACTCTTCATTTTGCAGTGTCAAACATATTTTTTAAACCACAGTTTTGCGCTTCTGCCAGTTGAAATGTGTGTTTCTGTCAATGCTGGCAGCAGTGCCAATTGCTCAGTATCACTGCTCTTGAGGGCTTTTTAGATCCTAACTGCTCTCAAATTACACTAGATATAAAATAATGCCCACCTGCACACTAAACATTCTTTGCCAAAGCTGTACCTCCAACAGGCAGTGGCCAGCAAGGCTGGTCTCCTCTTAGCTCTGTCACTGTCCCTTGGGCCATCCTTCCCCTCTCAGCTTCACCCAACACATCTATTTGAGGAGAGCTTGCATTTTGGTTTGACACACACTATGCTCCCACACTGCAAGGACAAATGGTTTTACTTCTGTCAACTGCTCTACAATGACTTGCTGCCATGCTACAGAAACTCCAACAATCCTGAAGTCATTTTATTGCCTCTTGCAGACTTCAGTTCATTGCCTTAATGGGAAGGGAACACTGTTTGGGGTATCCACAACAGCAAATGACAGTGGGATGCATCAGAGTTCTGTAACACACTTGTTAGACCTTATTTTCTCTTTGCAGGAGCAGGATAATCCAATGAGTTGTATTTCCATTCTAGATTTGGGGTCTAGCTACATTTTGCAGAAAAAAAGCCAAGCCATGAGACATGGGACTTCCACCACCAGTTGACCCTTTTTCCAACACGGAACACTTGCAGGACAAAGTCTCAGGAGAGCTTATTGTCACCACTGCTGATGTAAAAGCAGACAGCTAGCAAGGACTCACTTCTGGTAGCTCCACCCAAACACAGACCATTCACCCAAACTCCAGACCTTTCATTGCAGGTTACAAGGCTGCCTCAGCTCTCCACCAGCTTTAGAATAGTGAAAACAAGGATGTCTGTGCCAGTTGTGAAGGGAGATGTAGAACAAAGAGCAAGTTAAATCACAGTTGTAATACAGAAAGCCCTGCAGAACTGTAACTCCACATGGTGGTCTCTGGATTTTGAGTGGTCTCTGCACCTGACCCAGAAGACACTGGGTGACAGGATGAAACAGGCAGATACATAACATTTTTTACAGGAAAAAAGATTCCCGTTGTCACCATCATAACACTTTACCGATCAGCAGTATCAGACAGGAACGAATGCCAGGAATTCCTGGCCTATATTCCTACTCCTGCTGCAGAAATCCACTGGCAAAGAACACAACTCCAAGGCACCCTCCTGGTACAGAGATGGCACTGGAATGGGCATGGGTTGTTTTGTGGATGAAAAGCCAACACATCTGTATATCCACTTCCTGCACTTGAGTGTTGAGGTCTGACAGGTGCAGACACATACCTGCACAGGCAGCTTTAATGTCTTTTTAAAACTCAAGTGTTTGTGCAGCTGTGAACAAGTTACTTTAATTCAACCAGAGGAGAAGTATGGCATGGCCATGTGATTGCAAACAGTGAAGTTTCCCTGGCTTGGCAAATTACTGCCAAGTGTACACTGGGCTGTGGCAACACTCTCTTTTAGTTCAACTCCAATGCAGAACAGGGCATTTTGGTTTAAATCACTTGGAAGGTGTTATGTAGGTTGGAGACAGAAATCATTACTTGAGTTCTCTTGATCATAGGATAAATAGCCTGTTTGATTGGTTGGAACCTTCTTGTATAGGAGTTCAAAACTCCTGGGCCCAGACACTGATTGGTCTGGGTCTTAACATCACCCAGCTCCCTGGCCTGTGAAACATCAGCATTTAGGGTTGGAAGGGATTGGCTGAGGTCTCTGTGTGAGTTTTAATCTATCCTATGATTGTCCACCTAGGGACTTGTTCATCAAACTAGGAGAGCCAAATTGGGTTTATTATAGCCCAATTTATCTGTACAGCTACAGACTATCTGTACTGCAACAATTCACCCTTTTGGTTACATTAAAAAAAAGTTAAAATGTTCTTAGTCATCTTCTGCAGGTGTCTTGCAGATAGGATGACGAAGACAGCATGAGTCTAATTTGAATGAGGCATTCTACTCAATTTGACAAACCTAGCTCTCTTAGTCCACAATGTGTCCCATGGATCACTGCATTGACCTCTAGGAGCTGTTGGGCAAAACCCACCAATACCCACCAATCCTTTAGGCTAGCATGTCCCAGGTTAACTGCTTAGAAGTTACAAAGTTACAACTTAACACCAAAACCAGTAAACTATTCAACTCAAAATCATTTCAATTAAAAAACACACATCCTTCTGCCACTGATGTCTCCTAAGTATTTGAGTCTTAAAGTTCAAGTAGAAGGATAGGCAGATTTTCTTACCACTGACAATCTTCTGCTTCTGACAAGCTGTTGGCTTGCCAGATTATGTTGTGAATTGATATAAAAGAATGAGAAAAACATGAGAACATGAGAGCACTCAAGACTTTTGAGGAGAGGGTACATCCACCCCAGACTTCTCCCCTTTCTTTGTTTTAGCAACTATAATAGGAACAAAATATGGACTTTTGAATGAAAATATCAAGGTGAAACTTACACTGTCTATATGCTTTACCATCATATGGGTCTGCCATTGCTGAGGAGCCTCCTTTTCACAATGAGGACTTGAAAAGCCTCTTTTGGAGGAGGTACCTCATATTTATCTCAAAGGAAAAGGAGTTCAGCTTCCGCAAAGCCAAATCAGCTAGTTAAAGGGACTTGCTTTCATTTTTAGCACAGAAATACCTGGGTTTGATGGTATATTTTCTCTTCCCAGTTAAGGTCACAGTTTGGCCAGAACTAAGTCCTAGACTGGAAAGACTTCCCTATAGTATTTTTAAAAGAAATCTTTCAGTAATATCTCATAGAACAGCTGGCTTTGTTATCTATATTTAGCTAAATAATCAACAATATTATAAAAAGCTTATAGGTAACAATAACTATATACATATATATACACAACTCCTTTGAAAGTATTATTTACCTTTTCGGTACAAACAAACAAATTCAAAACCATTAAAGGAAACATCTCTTTGTCTTAGGTTTTACAGGTCATATAATTTTAACCAGGTATATGATTAAAAGTGACACATCCTTGTATTAATAATGTCTTTAAAGCATTTGATTCTTACAATCCTCAACTAAATTCATAAGTAAATTGTCATTCCATTGGTAAATTGTCAACCATCATTAATATGGTTGGAATAGAGGTATCACCTTTATTTCTTAGGAAGAAAATCTCTTTCAACACTGTAAGGTGATGAAATCTAGGTAAATATTACCATGAATATTATAAGAATATATTGCATGTATTAGTATTGTTACCAGTATATCAGTATGTTAACACCTTTTCATGTATGGTTTTTAACCTTTCTATAATCTCAAATGACTTCAGTTCTGTGATTAACATCTGCATACTTAATTGCAAAAACTCTTAACATTAAAAGTTATGGTTATATTTTGGTTTATAAGAAAACATGCAATTAATATTTTAAATATGAAAGGTAGTTAGGGTTAGATTTCTCATTTTAGTGGTAATCTTTCCACATTAGGGAAAATGTAAAGTGGAAGCTGTTTTCTAGAAAGGGCACCTTGAAAAAGAAATATCAGTTACTTTCTACTTGAAAGGGTATCTTATTAATTAGAATTATTACAGGAACTTCTATACATAAAAGGTAACTTTAAATTAGGTGTTTGGGATAGTGGTAATATAGGCACAACTACAGTACTGACTCCCCAAATCGTGTAGCTATTTCCATCCGAATAATAAAAACAAAGTATTGCAGATGAAAGAGGTGAGGAGTGGCTTTACAGGCCATCAAAGCAGCAGCTGACCAGGAGAGCTGAGGGACAGGATGGCTGTGGACTCTGTTTTGCCCTACAGAACCCAAGTGGCTGCTGCCAAAGCAGGGACAGAATATATAGGCCAGTGACTTCTGCTGGGAATAAGCATGTATAGGGAAGGCCTTTCCCAGAAGCTCTTATAATTACTATCTCAATTTTTTATTTTTGTACTTCTTGCAGCTGATCTGTCATTTGGCTGAGTCTCACCAGCTGCCTCGCTGCCCTTAGCTCAGCTTTTTCCTTACACCACCCATTGCAGGAATTACCCTGCATCACTCTTCTTGGGACTGCAAAATGCAGTTTTATCCGCACTGCCAACTAATCTTGAAGCAAACTGCCAAAAAAGCTGTGTGTGCTGCCCAGACTCCTCAGTTCCAGGGAAGAAAGACAATTTGATTTAACTCTATTCTCTCTCACCCCAAGCTAGTGCACAATGAGAGTAACAGAACTCTAATTACACATGATGGCCGATGAAGTTAAATAATACCAGCATGGTTGCAACTGTGGCAGTCCCTGCTTCCTCATCTTGCTTATTAAAAGGTGCTAACATGACTGCAGCCTCTCTCCAGTGGCTCCAGATAGCTGAATCACTGCAGTTAGGACATGACTGAGACAGAAGGGATGGGGCCAGAATGCTTCTATTCCCACATCCTACTGGTGTTATGTAGCTGGGAGTGAGCTACCTACACCCAGCTGTGCAGATACGGATCTACAGCCTCTTCAGCACCCTGGTAAACTCATTGAAAAGTTACAGAAAAATTACAATTACAGTTCAAAATTAGCAGTAATACACCAAGCACAGCAGCTGGCAGTTTTTTCTTCTACTGGAACTGTTTTCAGAACTGGCTGAAATGAACAACACACATGTAGGTCAGTGGTTGCCTAACACGGCCAAGATCTCACCTGGGAACTTCAAGAGCTCAAGCAAAACCACCAACCCATTACCTTGGCTCTAGCCTATGCTGTTGACCCTGCACTTTCCCTGACATCACTTCACAACATAAAAAAAAGTAATAAGGGGATTAAAAAGATATCTCTGAACCTCTAAATCCCACAGGCCCAGTCCTTCCTTCTAGTCCTCCCACAAAACCAAGCCACTTGCTCGGGAACATATCAGCAACAATGGGCACAGTGAGAAAGCAAAAGGCCCTGACCATGATGTCAGTCTCACTTTATAACCCAGCACCTTCCCCCAGGAGCCAATTGCTGCAGCAGGGAGGCTGGAGGCAGCAGATAAGCCTGAGCTGGGTGATAGGGATCAGCTGCCCAGTTATCAAGGGAGTACAAAAAATCAAATAGATTTTGATTTAGTAGTTACAGCTTTTCATATATCCTGGGAAAAGAAAAGAGAAGGACCAGGGAGGGGGAAGGGGAGTTAGAAGTCTTTTTCCAGGGTGTTATGATGTCAGATCTTTTTAGCAATGAATTTCTAGGTTAAGCAGTTACTGAGACATGTGGCTGCAGAGAACTGCAGGCAGCGCAGGCGTTTGTAGGAGGAAACTGAAAGCAGTGGAAGAAAGGCAAAGGATTGCACATCTGAGGGCTGCAAACCCTGCCTGAAGCAAGCAAGACAGTACAGCAGAGTCATTCCCAAGAGGCACAGAAACAAAGAACAGCAGCACTGCACCCTCAGAGAGTCACTTCTCAGTGTTATAATTCACCTGTCCTATCTGGGGGAGGAAGTTAACTTAGCCCTTCTCTCAGATGTGACCCAAACTCTGGGCTGCAATGGCAACTACAACATCCACTGCTCCATGCCATGGGTCCAGCTCAACTCTCTGATGGGGGCAGATCATCACCAGTGGATTAGACCAACAAACATCAGCTGTGTTGCTGTTTAAGTCCAAAGGAAAGCAGATGAAGGTAAACACACTGGATTTCAGAGCCAGCAATAGAACAGGCAATGAGTGTCAACAGCCAGGCAGAGCTCAGCAGACAAAGTAGCAGAAGCAAAGATGAACCTTTGATTACAGGAAATTTGACCCAGCAAAGCTTGGCATTCAGGTACAGTTCTGCTGCCACAGACATGGCTATGACAAGGGCTACATTTGTAAATCTCCAAATATTAGCACTTCTGGCATAAGCTTCTAGTCAGGGGTTTTGGAAGCTGCAGCCATTTCAGAGAAATCTTTCACACAGCATATAAAAAGTATTCTTTAACATACAATATCTTGCAATTAGGCTTACAACCAAAAACTACAGGAATTTAATTCAGAATGTTCCCTGACATCATAGTATCAAGCGCATTAAGAAAGCCAGACCACTGGATCCATTCTTGTGGCACCTTGAAAGTGCCAGCAGGGCACCATAACTTCTGTTCTCAGCCCTCAGAGCCTGCTCAGCACCTGGGAACAGCATC
Organism: Pycnonotus jocosus; assembly: GCA_013400435.1. Lineage (NCBI taxonomy): Eukaryota > Metazoa > Chordata > Aves > Passeriformes > Pycnonotidae > Pycnonotus > Pycnonotus jocosus. The sequence goes on along the minus strand of VWYP01022445.1, from coordinate 23,887 downwards.
CAGCCCCTCTGGACAGCGCCAAGCACTAATGGCACAAGGACCTGACTGAACCCAGGTAGGCCCAAACAGGGAGACAGTGTTCCCACCACACTGCAAGTGTGACTCATGGAGTGACCTGAGCCACTCTTCATCCTCAGGGAGCTCCACACTGTATTTGTGCTTCTGTAATCTGCTGCCCATCTCCATCCCTGGTAATTACTGTCACAGCAGGAGAGTTTCTGGGATTTCAAAGAATGGCCCTTCTCATTAAGCAGGGAAACAGGCAGAAATAAAAGGCAGCACTACACACATGGAAACTGTAAGAGATGCTCTCTTCTTCCTGCATGGCACAGTTCATTTGTTTCCCTTGGTTAAGGCAGGTGAAAAAGCTGCTCTAACTGATAGGGAGCTCCCAAGTCTCCAGCCAGTCTCCTGGGAAAGGCTGATGAGGCTGGGATGTACTGGCAATAGTAAATCCCAGCCTCACAGTGTCAGGCATCTTAGCTCTGACATTCCTGGCAGGGAACTGTGCAGGACCACCAACTGTAAGTAGTTTGGATTGAGCCTTGCCCACTTTCTTCCAAGAGGGCCTGCACAGAGCAGAAGGGCTGGGTCTTGCAAGAGTTCTACTCTATTGTAGTTATTCTGCAGCTAGTTGCTTCTGTAGGCATCTCTAGTTCAATTTCAGATATATCTGCTATTGAAGCAAACCTTAACTCTAGTGTTGACTGGGATCTTACATAAATTTTGCTTTTGAAATAACTGGTCCTGTTTCAATCAGCAGAATGAGACCATCACACCCTTCTGGAGATAAATCTGCTCTTTTCAATTAGGACCTGCTTCCTGGCAACCTTGCTGGACTCAGATTTTAAGCACTTCCTACTGAACAAAAAGGTTATTTAAATGGGGGAAAAGATGTAAAAAGCTCAGCTCACTCTCTCCAGCTGATTGTCTTTGGAACCAGGACTGGAGGCTGCTGTCCCAGAAGACTGAGCTGCCCTTATCTCAGGCACTCTGTTAAAAGACTTGGAATCACTTATTAATTTAGTGAAAGCCTCTTAATTTTGATCTTTTGTCTGCATTAATTGATTTGCTATCAATAACCTGCATTGATTAGACCTCCAGACCTGGCAGCCGCTGAAGATGAAGAGACAGAGACTCTCTTTCAGAGCAGGAGTTCAAAGCCTGAAATGATTAAAAAAGACAGCACCAAAACGGCTGATAACAAAAAAGGTGTCATTCTTTTTCCATTCAAGTATGAAACTCTGTGCAGTTAACCCTTCAGTACCTAAAAATGCTCTCAGGTGTAAGGTATTTGTATAACCTAGAGCTAGCTATTAGATTTACTCCATTTTGCTATTTTAATTAAAATATTATGGACACTCTTAAACACCTGACAGAATGAGAACCAAGGGAAAATTTTATCTGCCTCAGCCACAAAGAGAGCTCAGGGAAAGCAACCTGACCCAGAGATTGGCTCAGGTGGTGCTCTCGGATCCCTTCCAGCAGACAGCATTGTAAAGAGTGGTTCACTGAGTCCGATTTAATTTGCAGCAGATCCAAACCAAATGCAACAGTGAAATTTAACAGTCATCAGTTAAAATTTTGACAATAAAGTTTTGAAAGCTGAGAACAGCTTGCTAGTCCAAGATGTCAGGAAACCATTAATAAACCAGCTCCCTGTCAGAGACTGTGCTGGAACACAGCCCTGGGATGCTTCCAACTCACTATCTCCCCTGCATGAGCTACAGGAGGGGCAGGAGGTCTGAATGCTCACATACATTGCTCCTCTACCAAGAAAATCAAAGGTACTCAGGCCACCTAAGAGAGGCTGTTTTGGGACAGACACTAGGCATGAGGCGGGAGCACCTGAGCTACCCTGTGTGCTTCTAGGGAAAAAAAAAAAAAAACCCAAACCCAAACCAAAAAAAAACCCCCAAAAACCACAGACAGTGCACACACCCAATGATCCATGGTCTCAGGTGGCTTTGTCTGCTTCAGATTCCAAATCTCCAGTAATAGCTTGCTAAACAGCACAAGACCAGCTATTCACTTTAGCCCAGCATTTGAATTAATCCAGGCAGCCACTGTCCACCAAAGACACTTAGGTGTTGTTTGAGACATCCAACTACTTTAAGAACAAGACAGCATAGCAAGTTTTTTTCATCCAAGCTGTGTCAAGAGCTCTGGCCACCCCCCAGCTGTGAGAGTACAAGCCTTAACAGCACACCTTCCTACACCTGCAGATTTCCCTGTCAGCACACATTTCACTAGAAAAACAAATCATGTAATTCCTCTTACAATTTCTTTGGTGGCAGCACAGAGCAGGGATCAGGTACAGCTCAGAGTAAGTGACAGTTCCTGTCCTGCAGAACAAGCTGATCAGCAGCTGGTTCCCAAGAACCTGGCTGGACCACTCCTCCAGCACCCTAATCCAATATAACAGAATTCTAATTTACCCAAACCCACACCCCGTGTGACAGAGCAGCACAGCCAGTTCACACCACAGCACTGCTGCACTGGGAAACTGACACAAACACAAATCAGACTGAGTTTCTGCGTTTCTACTCTGACAACAGCACACAACTACCAGGACTCAAAATCCCTTCCTGTGCATCTCTGCCAACTCTTCCTTATGTGAACGTTTTTAATAATCTCTCTCCTCTCTTTTTCTCCCTCCCCTCCCTGCATACATTACACGTGGGTGCTAAATACCCCTGCAGCTGCAGTCACTCTTCACAAGCTGCTGTCCTGCCCTCCTCAGGGGTCTCATGTTTACTGCATTTGTCCTGCACATATCCAGAAATCCCAGAAAAATGGACCACACTCCTAAAGTTCTAGCTATACAAAGTTTCTGGGAGGACAAGGAATGTGTTGGCACTCATGCTCTGGTCTCACACTATAAGGAGGAGTGAGTTCCTGAGCCCTCAGGCTCACAAACAGCTCTGGATATACCCAAATACTGCCACACCTGTGTCTGCTGGGAAGGAACCATTTTATACATCGCATGAGAAATAGCCCACTGAAATTAAAGATCCTGTATTTCCTAAGTCCTCTCCTTTTGTATGGAAAGGCTGTGTCAGCCTTTGTCCTCCACAGATTAAATGTGAATAATGATTGGGACACTGGAATAGATTGTCTTGGGAAGTTGTAAAGTCTCCATCATCTGGGGGTTTTTTTTGAACAGGCTAAACAGTTATCTGTCAAAAATGGTCTAAGTATTAAAACCCCTGCCTTGGGGAACAGAGGGAAAAGAACAAATGACCTCATAAGCTTTATTTTCTGTTTCTATAATTTAAATATAACTTCTGGGGACTATAGAAATTCCACTTGCTCCCTCAGCTGGGCACAGCATACCTTCTCCTAAGGCCTTGTGTTTGCTGCTCATGTGTTACAAAATCTCTGTTCTGCAGTAGGGGTGGCCTGCTCCATGCAATGGCCCAAGTGGTCCCTCCACATTAGTTTCCTACATCTGTAAAATGCAGAGGAATGGAAGGCACAATACTGCAAATATCTCAAAAATCTCTGTATTTTAAAAAGGAACTTTTATTCCTGCTTTTAACACATGACTAGTAGATCAAAATAACTGAAGGCTTTATCTGGTATCTCCCAGATACTAACACTGGGTGTACAGATATCACGCTGATGTGCACAGGATGATAACTGAGAGCCAAGCTCTTTTTCCCACCCACAAAGAACAAAAATAGGCTTTTATTCCTAATTACTTATTTTAAACTAAAAACTAGAAAGAACAAAAGCAAAGGCTCCAGGAAGTGGAGTCTGCACCCGCATCTTATTTTAAAATGCAGCTTTGATTCCTTAGAAATTTAAAGCTGCATTGCACAGAAAACAGAATCAGATCAGTGATGTTATATCGCTCACTATTTCCAAATATCAATCTAGGATCTTAGAAGCAATAAAGATTCAATAACACCCCCCAGTCTCCAGCTCTGAAAATGCAGAGATAAAAACTGTAACAATTAAGGACAGATACAGATATGCAATATACATTGCACAGATGTTTTATTTCCCTGCAATTATATATATGTCCTCCAAAATAAAACCCAACCTTCATTAACTCAACATTACAGTGTTGTTGTATATTCCTCATGAAAAAGAATCCATAAAAATGAAGGAAAGCACTCATCAAGATAGCATCAACATCCAGACTAATCACATACACATTCCACCAAATTGATTTCTGACATGTTTAGATGCTGGCCCTCCACGAGTAGTCATTACACAAATATTTCCAATTTCCCTCTTCAGTCTCAGAAGATGTCTCTAAAGTAAATATTTTTTGTGCAAAATTGGCAGCATAGTTTTACACACCTACTGAAAATCAGCACATGTACATCCTTTGGGGATACACAAAATCACTTATGAAGACTCCACACAACCACGTGCAAACTTTAGGAAACAGAACTTCAGCATCACTTATTGAGCAAAATCCCTGCTGAGAGCACAGGCTCTGATGGAGATTGTTAATTCTGACCTTACCACCTCAGGATTGCTGGCTGAGGCCCACAGGCAGAGCAGGGCCAGCTCAGCTGTACACAAGCAGTGTGCACTGGGATAGATGGATATGGATATTCCCCTCCCAAACACAGGGACACATCCAGCACTGCCAGCTTGCTGCCAGACACCAATGACTGTGCCCACAGCAGGCAAATGGAGCCACACAACATTCCCATTTTCTGATGAGCAAAAGCAAAATGTGTCCAATTTCATCTTCAATCAATTTACTTATGGATTGGTTCTCTCAACTGATATCCCAGAAATTCTCTCAGCTACCAAGGCAAAAAAATGCCAAATTGCCATGCTCCTTGAAGTTTTCCTAATCCAAGGGAAGTCATTTCATTTGATAACAGCTGGCTTCCCTTTCCTGGTATCCCACCCAGTGCTTGGAGAATTTCTCACTCCAAAAACCCTTCACAGCATTCAGCTTTTTCTGGTTTAGCCGCAGACTCACAGTCAGAGCAGTAACACACATGGTTTATTCTTCCTCCTCAGTGGGTGTTTAAGACAGCCCACAAAGATATTTAGGTACCTCAGTTTACCTCGAGCTCCATAAAGAAGGTAGTCAGCTAAATGCTCTCCAGCTCTGAGCTTGCACTTCAAAGAAAAAAAAAAAGCTTTTTCCAATTTTGACAAGTGATTGGAAAACAAGTTTTCCTGTTTTGATGAATAATCTGCTTTGAGTTAAAACCCACTGCTGAACTGCAGCTTCCCTCTTGCTTTAATACAAAGGGATAGACCAGCAGTGACTACATTTCAGCACACAAATTAGGAGGGGCAAGCTGTAGGTAGCAGGTGATGTATTGCTATTGCATCACCTTTTGTTTGATTAGTGATTAGGAAGTAATTGCCTCTCTGCCCAAGAGATGAAATCTGGCAAAGTCCTTCTGAAACAAACATGGCATTTATATATTCCCCTAAAAGCTGTAAAATACTTCAGTCTCCAAGTACTGTAGTCCTAATAATCTTTGAATATAGTTTGATACAATCCCTGTGTACAGCTCATTAGGCACTGAATTCTTTGAAATAAGAAACCCTTTCCTGTCATCCCTGCACAGATCTAGCACAGATGTCCCCACTAAGTAGAAGCAAAATGCCACTGCAGTAAGATATGAAAATAAAGGAACTTGATTGGGTTAATGGAGTCACATATGGTGATGGTGTGGTCCTTGAGAACATTCTCCCTCAGCTTCAGCTTCCTCTGATATCAATCCTCTCCAGGGACTGAAGGAACAGAAACATGGACATGGAAAAATCTCAGATTTATTGGCAGAGGTGACATTTTTGGATGAAAATACTATTAATCACAGTCACTCAGGCAAGATCAATAAAAAATTCATAAAGAACACATCTTGTAACATGCACATGTTCCAAGAAACACTGACAACCATCCAAGCACCATGATACTAAAATAAACCCAATGCTTTTCCTCCCTTGAGTTTTTACTTTTGTCTCTTCATCCCATGTAGCAGAGCTCACAGCGGGGATGCTGCTGAGTGTCCCCTGTGACTGTGAGCACTGACCCTTCACCAGCTCCAGTGGGTGCTGTGCTATACACACGGGGTTTGGGACAGGGAAGGTTTGACAGGATCAGCAAAGAGGGAAAAACCCCCAGTACTCTGCTGTGATCAGTGCTCAGACTTGAGGGAAGGGGGTGGATGAAGTGAGAAGACTACAGATTGTACAGTACTATACATTTCCATATTTGCTTCATTTCTTGACCGCTCTGCAATTAACTCATGTTCCTGAGAGCTGTAGGTCTTGCATGCAGAATGAAATAAATATATTTTCACTTGGATGCTCATGCCTTTTCTTGCTGTAGGTCCTTTATATGTAGGCCCATCTGTAATGGGGCAAGAACACTTTCCTTAGCTTGTCAAGAATGGCAGTGTTTCTTGTGTAAAATCTCATGCCACTGGAGCGTGAGAGAGGATATTGCTTATGACAGTGGCCTCCAGACTTTTAACTACAGAGCCTGAGCAAAACCCAACCCCAATAAAACACAGCTCATCTGCTGTCCCCAAAAGTCTGCTCACTCCCCCAGATCAAACTCCCTGCCAGTCAGAATAATAAATTTCTGCATGTATTTATTTTAGGGTACAGCTAAACCCTGATACCAATCCAACAGTGCAGCCACAGCACTAGTTCTTAATTACAACAAATTCACTGGGGAGGAAAAGCAAAAACAATCCAGGTGAATTCCTAAAATGGCTTTGTCAAACCTCACCTATTTTATAAGGGACATAACCATACTTGACCATTTCATTAAAGCTCCAGTGTCTGGACTACACAATTAAACAGTACTTTAATTTTAAATAAAATGGCTAGAGTAATTGCATTGAAAAGGAAAGCACGAAAAAGCCTGAAACTGTTGTATGTCAGTTACACCCTTTGTAACAAACTAAAAAACCGAAATGTGATTTTCTCTAAGTGTGCATGTTAGTAAACATCACAGATTTTCAGTCAGCACTGTGATTTTAGGAGACCTGGTTTATGATGTTTTGAAGCAGACACCTACTCCAGATTAATATTGCTATGAAATTCTTAATAAATTGTCTTCTGTTCTCAAAGCTCATTGCTGCCTGAAGTACAGCTTAACCTCTCTTGAGAGAATAGCCCCAAGTGGAGCAAAGGAAGCTTGTTTACAGATAAATTAAATTTCCAGGGCCAGAAACACCCAAGAGATACCCCCAAAGAGTGAAGGTTCAAGATAGCACTGGATTAAATGGCTTTCCCATGCCTCTAAAAAGCTAACAATGGACATGCTTATTATTTATATCCAAACTGGCTGGCATGCCTAATATTTCAGGAAACATATTTTGCAGCTGTAATACAACTTGAGGAACACTCTATATTTCACTGATATGAGGTAGTGTAATAGCTGAGCAATATACCTTTTTCTATACATCACATTCAAAGCTGGGAAATATTTTTTGTTGTTGTTTGCTGCAAACATGCTTTTTCTTATCTATAAAAATAGACATAATAATGATGCTTTACACAGCTCTGGAAATTCACAGCCTTTTCAAGGAGTTCAGCATCTGTGTCATGGAGCTGAAACAGTACCAGCACCTCCACAAATCAAGCAGTGAGTAGAAGATAAAACACTCGTGGGGGAGCCAAGACTACAACTTAGAGCTTTTTCCTGCTGAGGTGCCCAACACTGTGAAACACTTATTTTCTATAATTACAGAGGTGCTAGTTATCACAACTTCAGAAGCTTGGTGCTATGAGGCAAATAGGATACAACTGCAGAGAACATTCTGAACTGATAAAGAACGTTATAAATGTGGCAAGCACTGGGGTTTTATGGATAGCTTTTTTCACTTTAACCAGGTTATGGAGCAGATATTTTGCCAGAATAACACTTTTAACATTAACTAGAACCCTCAATTCCCAGGAGACACATTAGGTTAAAGCACTCCTCTCAGCAAACCACACATCACCTCAAGACAAGAAACTACAGCCTGGGGGACCCTTCGAGCTTCCCTTTCTACATCCATTCTTTCGTTCTGTATTACTCCTGATGCACGCCAAAAACACACAAAAAACAGGGAAACAAACCACCAACTCTTTCAGGGCAAGCAGAGCCGGGCATTAAAACAGCTGAAGTTGCTTACCAGCACAGGAGAGGCACACAGCGACCAGGACCCGGCAGCCAAATGGCGCCCGAAGCCTCGGCCCAGGCGGTAAGCGGCACGCTTAAGGCTCTGTCCAGGTGGGCCGGGCCGGGCTGGGCCGGGCTGGGGGCGCGTCCTGCCCGGGGCAGCTCGGGAGTGGCCCCGAGGGCTGGGAGCGTCTGTGCCCGGACAGGGTGTGCTCCCCCGGTGCAGCACATTCCGGGTCTCGGGGCTTGCCCTCGGCACAGGACTTTCCCTGGGTGTTGTTCAGCCATTGCAGTAACTCCCTGGATCCACGGCCGCTCTGATGGATGGGCTGCATGACAAGATGGCTGCTTCTAAGAATTAAATGACACCGCAAAGAAATGCACTGGAGGTGGATGCTATTAACAGTTGAATCACATACACCTCCTTTAGATAGTAAACAAGAGGTCCAGGCTGCCTAGGCCAGAAGGGGAATCACCTGTAGGCAATATTAGCAGAAGGGCCCTTTCTGACACACGGTGTCACCGCCTCTCTGTTACACGTGCATTGCGTTTCTGTGCAGTCATTGGATCTGTCTAAGGGCACCAAGTTTTTAAACCAGTTAGCAATGAAATCTACCGGGAAGACAAAAGTGAAAAACTATTGCTTGCTCAGCAATTTGGCCTAGACTCAGCCAGCATTTGGCAAGCCAGCAGTGTATTGCTCATCCCATGAGAATGTTCTGGTCTGGGTTATGCTGCCTTGACCAATACAGTATGCTCCTTAAAAAGCAAATCCCTACATCCAAATCATTCTCATTTTACTCATCTGCAGAGATTGGTGCTTACAGTAACAACAGTGGGAAGCTGAGTTTGTGTTCTAAGCTGTAAATAGAGTACCTGGCTGCAGTAGTTCTTTATCCATTACAGAAAAATTGCTTCTGTGCATGAGGTGCTCTTGCTGTTTCACATTTCTAGGCAAGGAAACTGATGAACAACTCAAAAGCAGACAGGCAGCTGGAATGGTTAGATGAAAGAACAGCAAGTGGGAAAGCAAGCAAGCACGACCAATGCCCGTGCCTTTGGAAGAGGCAATCAAAGGGAAATCCAGCAGGAGCTTCTCTTGACACTACACAGGCAGCATCTCCCTGACATGTTCCACAGCAAGCATGTGCAAACAGGGATTTTCTAGTTGATGACAAGTTTTGTGACACCTGTTGTCACTTGAGGATGTGGAGTTATCTTCACTAGCATGGTAGCCTTCTGCCACTGGCCTCCATTCCACCACAGCAGTCTCACATCAGCTGGCACTAACACCAGAGCTGATGTGGGTCTTCGAGAAACTCATAAAGACCACACAGCACTCACACACTCCCTTTAGCTGGGGAGCATTTCTGACTGTGTGTGAGAGAGAGTTGTCCGCAGCATCCCTGCAGCTATATTTCACTGTTCACCTCCACACCTCATTTCCCCACCACGCTTACACTGTTGTGTGTGCAGGGCTTCTCTGTAAGTGTGGAAAGGTCATTTCTCTGGCTGATCCTCAGCAGAGTGCCATGGGCAAATGTGAACCTCTGACAGTTCTCGATCTTCATTAGACATTCCTTTGCCTTAGCAGATGAACCCTTCATGATATGTGATGTGTTTCTCCTTATCACACCTCTCTGAGATGGGCAGCTCTAACCTTCTCCTTAGGAATTGGAGGTTAGGGCACAGAGACTAAAGGCACATTTTTTAAAGATCCTTAAGAAACTTATGGATGCAGAGTTAGCTGATACACTTTTCAAACCATGAAATGTATAACTGCAATTCAAATTGTTGAATTGAAAAGCCCCAGGGAGTCTATTTCCTTTTGATTGATATCAATGGGAATTAGATATGTTTGTTTCTGAAAATCATAATCTTTAAGAATCTAAAAGCCTCAATTTCAGCACCTTTCATACCACATAGCAGGAAATGCAGTCAGAGTTTTCCAAGCATGAGGCTACTGCTCTAGACACAGGTCCTCTTCTTAAATTTTAAAAATTATTTATTTATTTATTTTAAAATAAAGTCACCAGCCAGCCTGCAAAGGAGGAGTGCGTTATTAGACAAATTCAAGAACAGATCTACAAGCAGCTACTGAAAACAGGGCAGGGATGAATCCATTAACATCACTGATCTGACATTTTTGAACATGGAGGGAAAGAGCAGAAAGTGCCACAGCTCCCAGGCTCCCCCTGAAGAGCATGTGCTTTTGCTGTGGGGGAGACAGAACACTTGACCAGATGGCTCAGTGCTCTGCTTCAGGAAGCAATTCCTCATACTCTCATGTTCTTATGTCTCAAGCAGTCTCTGCTGTTGGAGTATAAATGCACCAATAGCCTGCTCTAAGCACCAGCTTCTACCACCCTGCAGTCACTCTTTCTGCTGTAACTCTCCCAGCTGGACAGGAACACATGGACCTTGAATGATCTACTTGCCATTTTGCTATGTAGACTGCTTTTTGTCCTGATCCCATACATTTTTAAATTAGAGTCTGAGCTGGTTATCTTCTTTGGAGCTATTTCATTGGCACAGTTCCAAACCTGTGAATACGCTCTGCTTTTCTCTTTCTTCTTCAGACTCTTTTACATTCCATTTTTTTTCTTTCACAGCACTGTTATTGTGGCAGTGGCTGGCATGATTATTGCTACTTACTCCCAATCCCCCAATGGCAGAGTAATACCTCTTTAATTGGGTATTTCTCCCTCCGACACTAATCTCCTAACAAATGCCGATGCCGTGTTAGATGCTGTGTGGGGATCTCTCATCACTATCTCTTCAAGCAGGCAGTTGTGTGTGGAATGAATGCACAGTCACTCAGCATGGATGGATTTGTCTGAGTCCCTGTCAGCTCCCTGGTTTTGTCACTGAAATCTTGCATTGCGGATCCGGATTTCCATTGCTTTAACTTTTTGAGGCAGATTTATCTCAACCCCTGTAAGATCAATGGGTTTTGTCACAGAAATCTATGTGACTTTGTTCCCTGTGGAGATCTGGCTAGTCAAGTTTGTGGAGGCTGATTTGGGAAGCTGAACCCGAGGCCTTGTTTGGCTATTGGGGGCAGGGGGCGGGGGAGGAGGTAACAATAAGAACTGAAAAGAGCAGAGGCCTAACAACCAGAAAAACTTAAATAAAAACTGCAGTAGCAACCTACATCCAAAGCCCAAGACAATATGTATCCCAAGAGAGCAGATTCAGTCTCAGGTCCATGCACACAGGGGCTCTCTGTCTGGTGGCATCATCAGGAGCTGCCCATGGACTGCAGCCCTGTGACAGTGGCTGGGATCTGACAGCGCTGTAGGTCTGATGCAGATCAGCCTTTCAAGTCAGTCCTCTCTGGTTGTTCAAAACCCCCTGGAGCTGTGGAGGCAGGAAGTCTGTAGGAGGCCTTTCTCCTTTAATGCCTCCACAGTATATTAGGAAACCCTATGCTATCAGAGATGATCCTTCTCGAGGGATACAAGCCCAATTTTCTTTTTGCCTGTAGCCATCAGACTGCATGATTGTCTGACACTGCAACAACACATTCTTCCAGATAAAGCTTAGCTTTACTCAACTGCTACATGCTCATTTTGTCTCCTTAGCTGCTTCAAAAATTTCCAGGAACAGCTTCAGTAAATGGAAGTTTCCTGATGAAAAGTACATTGTTCAAATAATCTTTTTGTTGGACTGAGGGATAACATTATTTTCTTTGCTTATGACTACTTGAAATCTTTTTAATAATGATTATCACAGTTGAATTTGACCATGATCAAGGTCTGACTGAACTTTTGGAACAAAACGGTAGTGGTAATAATAATAGCAATAACAATAATAGGAAAGCAGGTAACATATATTAAAGGAAGAGCCTGGTGTTGACTGATAAAGACTCAGACTTGTCTGGAGCAGCCAACTCAACCTGAAAGCTCAGCACAGCAGGGATGGATTCCCTGTTGGTGAGACTGCCTCAGTTTTGTATTTGAAGCAGAACATTTCAAAAAGAAAGAGTACCCCAGGAAAGAGGAGATTTGGGGAAGGTAACCATTAGCATCTCAGTATTAATGAGAAACAGTACAATTTTTTGGCCATGGGTCACCTCATTGTTCTCTTTGCAATATTCCAGTCATAGGCTTTCTTTAGAGCAGATGCTCATTTCTGTGCCTGCTTTGTGGTATTTCCTTTCTTTCTTTTTAGTGGAACTCTCCTTTTGTTATATGCTTTTCTATTTCAACTTTACCTCTGGAAATTCTCCATTACCATTTTTTACCTTCTAATCCTTCTTCATCCATCCTTCTTTTCCTGCCTCATGTAAACATTCATGTTTCTGTTTTACTTCTTCCTCTAAGAGATTACCTATTATCTTTTAACTGGTGCCCCTCCCTAGTTTTTTCCCTTTCCTATCCTTTCATGTCCCTCTGTTCCCTGTGCTGCCAAGAAAGCTCTAGTCCCTAGATATTGAAATGGCATGTGTCGTTCCTGCCTGTGGTTCTGTGCTAGATACCTCTAGCTTCAGACCCAGTGTAAGCCTGGCTAAATACAGGAAACTAAGCAGGAAGCAAAGCTGAGTGAAAGGTTGCTCACTTGTGCCTGTGATTTGTTGTTGTTTAATCATGTCCTCCTGATTAACACAGACCTCAATTCCAGAAATGCCACAGTGATAGATACTCAATATTTATCTTAATAGAGACACACAATTCCCTTACCATTTAAAGCCAGTGCTAGCAGTACAACTATTATCCTGGAAGTTGTTCACGCTGCTGCCTGTGTGCATATCACCTGGTGAAACACAACTTTAATTCTGCACAGGTCCCCAAGGACTAACAAGGTGTTAAATTATCACTATTACATGCAGCTGTCACCACACCTGCAGTTCTGTCAAACCACAAGAATGATGTTGTAGCTTTCCTGTTTCACTTCAGAACAATGCAAAAAAGTATGGCTTCAATAACACTGCTGGAACTGTCCCTTCAGAAGTCATCTTGTCTGCTACAGCAACTGCTTTTCACAGAGGTCCTCGTATTTTATCTGGTTATAGTTGGTTAACAAAAAAGAATTACAAGGCGTGACTGGACAAAAAGTGATGAGATACCTGTAGACATCTGATTGCTTTCATCCATCTTTTTTGGTACATCCTAATGTGCCACAAGGTCACTTCAATAAGGAGCCTTAAAGTACTTGCTATTGCTGCTTTTAGACTCATTCCAGAAGCACAGATTATGTTAGTCAGATCACCTCTTGTGGTCTCCTTCTGCAGAAAGTATGTCTCAAGCAGGTAGAAAGGAAGGGCTAAAGGACAATGGCAGATCAATCATTGGTAAGACAAGAACAAAGGCTGCCTGTTCTGTCCTGACCTAATTTTCTGCCTTCACCATAGGTATAAACGAGGCTGATTAGCTCAATCTGCCACCCTGGCTCAGTAAACCAAGCTGAGAGTTGCTGTTACACAGCAACTCTGCTGGGGTTGTAACTATCTTTTAGCAAACATCCAGGTCTAGGACTGGGGAGGTGCAGAAGTGCATTCACAAAGATGAATATGTACCTGGATTACTGCAGCATTAACTGAGAGTGCCTGTGAGAGCACACCTCAGGTGGTGTCACATGTCAGAGCTGAGAAGGCAACATTTGAAAGCTGGTTTGGAAGGGACTTTAGCACAAAGTGTGGAAGGCCACATTTGAGGGAAAAAAAAAGCCTAAGTTCCACCAGCACTGTTGTGGGAGGAAGACTTGCACAATGCCTTGACTGCAGCCATGGCGGTTTTTCCTCACATTCGTGGGCTCTAATTCTACATAAAATAAGAGGGGGAGTGAGAGACAACACTGCATCATCTTGACATTCCTTTCTAAGTATATGAAAGATGAGCTGTAAGTTCCTCAGCCTCTTGCTACCATAAAAGCCAGCAACAGCAAATTGCCATCTCTAGAGCCATGCAGGACAATGACAGACTGGGGAAAGCCAGCCCAGTTCTGCCAACAGCAGTGTCCAGCCATGCTTTCCAACAGCTGGCTAATTAGTAGAAATACAGATTTCCAAGACAGCAAAGATGATTAGGGAGCTCTGTAAAAGCCTCAAGGCTGCCTGTGAGACAAATCTCAGAGGACTGTGATACAAAGTCTTTGCATGTGTGCCCCTGATTTAAAGCTGACAGAAATCAGTGTTGGATTGAAGGCCTGATGGACATTTATTACCTGAAACTAGCTGATGTTCCCTGCCCACTTTTTACTGGATAGCCACCTACACCACTAAAGAAACAGGCTGTCAGCTCATACTTCCAAATTTGTGGGCATTCAGCCTGGAGCTATAAACCGACCATGAGGGCTGAGGTATTTTAGCTGCCTCTGTAGAGATCCATTGGTTCAGGACTGTGTGGGGAGAAGGAACTTAGAGCATTTATGGTAACTGTGCAAATCAAAGAGAAGACTCATTTCTATGTCTATGATGTAAATTTATTTGTTCATTTCTATACTTGCCACACACAAAAATTCTATAAAACTTAGAACTCTGGAACATTCTTGTTAAATACCCAGGGACATTGGTTAGTAAAAGGGTCACTGAGGTTGCAGAAACATCAGGATACAGCCTAAGTAACAGCTTCAGGAACCATGGAAAATCTGGTGGATTTACTGGTTGGGCCACCCCAAAATTAGCTTTTCAAAGATTGTAACTTGGGACACTATTGCATAGCAGTAACTCCATCTTAAGTGCTTGTGTAGGGCTCCATCTTTAGAATCACTAAGGTTGGAAAAGACTTCCAAGATTTTTGCCTTGCAATGAGTGATTGAAGTCACCAAATAGTTATACTCAAGGTAGACCTTGAAAAAAAGAACTTAATATTTGAAGAGAACTGCAAGACAGGAAGCTCCCAGTGCTACCAGAGAGGTTAAGTCCTCTCCAGTTTGGAACAAAACAAACAGTTATAGTTAGTATCATGGTAACTACTTGTATAAATATCCAAAAAAAAAAAAGGATCTGGAAATTGGGTCAGAAATCAGAATGTCTGGTCAAATGATCAAAATTCTGTTTACAGTGAGAATGTAATGATTGTTTTGGAGGTTATAAACCATGTATATGACAGTATTCAGCTTCTTTCTAGCCCAAACCTCCATTAGGTAATCCCACTGTACCTTATGTCATTCAGGCTCCTCCTCAAAGACAGAGCCTACAGCTGAGTAAATATTGCATTGTTTAAAGATCAAAATTTTATGGTCAAAGTGAGAAGCAGAATCATGAGGGCTCCAGTAAGATATTTTGGTAACAGCCTGCTGTCAGTTCTGAGTAGCAGGGAAATGTGATGTGTGAAAGACAGACTGACAAAACCTAGGTTCACATCAGGTGCTGCTGTAGGTCCAAATCTGTTGCTTTTAACTGCACTCTATAGGAAACCAGCAGCTGATACTGTCTACAGAGAATTGTGGTTTCTGAAACTAATGAGTGGTCCTTTAAGGCAGTCCCATACAACAGGTAATCAGAGTAAGAGCTTCTTCAGAGAGAAAAGAGGTGAGTTCCTTGGAAAGTACCTGGAAAAGATAATTTCAAAGTGTCTTTGCAGGAGAAGATGAAAAAGAAATAGTAGATTTTTATCCCTGATAATAAGTAATTCAGTAATGGAAACAATGCTGCATGTTCCAGCTACCTCTCAAAGAAACTGGCCCCAATCTAAAATCTTCTGAAACAGCCAGGCTGACCCTCAGAGAAAGGGTAAATTAAACAGCAGAATCATTACAGGGCATAGAAAATTATGCAGTCCAACTAAGAAGTACTACTATTACTTTTTAGATTGGAAGACTTATTTAAATTCAATTAATCAGACCACCGTCATGTACAATTAGAACTGTATCTCTCAGTGATCCTTCTGCTTTAAGAACCACATGACCTTCAGGAAAACAGTGCTTAGCAAATTACTGCTTCTAAATTTTATATATGAAAATATGGTGGGTCACCTGGAGACGTGACTTTTGGGTGTGTTGAAATGGTGACACAGGCAGGCCAAGGGAAATATCCTTCCCCTTCTCCCTGCAGTGTTAAGCACAGATTTGCAGTTGTTTGGGAACAGCATGGGAACAGCTCTTGGTTTTGGTAAAACATCCCTTCCCCACTGTAAAAGCAGATTTTTCACACCAGCTTCCCTGCAGGTTAAATGTAATGGGTCAGGGCCAGCTGCTCATACAGCCTCCTTTTAGTCTCCTTTAACATTTGTGAGAGCACCTGTAAGTTGGCATAAATAATCAGGCAAAGCAGCAATGTTGGAAGCAGCTCAAGCTGAAAGTCAGACTAAATGAACTCCACTGCAGTCTCAGTCTCAGGTGGGAACTCTGATAAAATGACAGCGTAGAATGACAGCTTAAGAGGAACTTGTGGGTGGGCAGGCATTAAACCTGTCCCAGACACACAGACTCATCACCTAAGTCACACAAGAAAAGGTTGGTGAAACAGCACAAAATTATCTAATTGTATTAG
Organism: Pycnonotus jocosus; assembly: GCA_013400435.1. Classification (NCBI taxonomy): domain Eukaryota; kingdom Metazoa; phylum Chordata; class Aves; order Passeriformes; family Pycnonotidae; genus Pycnonotus; species Pycnonotus jocosus. The sequence continues at coordinate 7,349 of VWYP01022445.1, read as the reverse complement.
GAACAAGAACAAGTTATCTAATTCATGTGTTGTTCTGTCAGAAATCCAAATCAGAGCTCACAACACTGGATTTTTTTATATCTTAAGATGCAGAGCAAAGTGTCAGATAAATTCTCATCTTTATTCAGGATCAAAAGTGACTGGATTTTTTTGTGGCCATCACAGATTCAGTCCAAATGAAGAATGCAAAATTTGATGCTGCCTATCTCCTAAAGCCTTCTGTAGCATAAACACCAGAGCAACAATATTTGGTGCTGAAACAGTCTCCCAGTCAGCCTCAGAGCTAGATGAAGTAAAATCAACACCACAACTAAAGCAAAGTGAAGAGGAGCTTGCAGTGAGCCACTCGTTTTATCTTACAGTCAAGAAATTACCAATGTGTTTGAATTCTCTACACCTTAGCAATGCTCAGTATAGAAAAAAATATAGAATAAGAATACATAATGCCATTGCTTACTGGAATAGCTAATGGTCTCTTCACAAGGCAGCTCTTGCCCTAGACTTGATTTCTTTTAGCATCTAAACAGTGCCGAGAACCACTAATTAATTCTCAAGCCCTTGCAAACAGCCACCTTCCTATTGTGTCTTTGTACGAGACAATGAATACAAAACTGTCAGGCTTTGTCTCCACAGGGGACAGGCTTGGTGAGACAGTGATAAAACACTTGAAGCGTCTCTGGCCCTTCCTCTCACACAGTGCCCAGAGCAGCTGTTCCTGTAACAGTACCTGAGCATTCAGAGGGGTGGATTTTGCCTAAGCCACAGTGTGAATGGCAGGCTTTGCCTTCTCATGGGCCACGGGACGGTTGATCCTTCTCTGCCCTGGGCCACGCCTGAATCCTCTCTGCTGATTGGAATCACGGAGACACCCGCCTCGGAAGAGGCTCCTTGGCAGGCAGTGCAGCAAGGGATTTGCAGTTGGATTCAGAGTTCTATGGCTGCTTTTAAATACCTCACAGGAGAAAGGGCAGGCATTGCAATGGGGCTGGCAGAGTCCCCCAGCTCACATACACCAGGCTCTGAATGCACTTGGACATGGGAAGGAGTGAGGAATGTTGTCCTTGCACAGTGACATCCTAACCCAGAACCCAAGAAAAGCTGTAATACTGGGATGTGCTCCTGTGGCAAATTTGTTTATATTGTTCAGTTCTTATGACCTCTCAGTAAACCTGTTTAGAAGGCTTTCTTGTGTCCCACTACTCTTTGTGCAGTAGCAGAACTTCTCTGCATCCACTGTACAGACACCTTTCTCTCTCAGTTCAGTGGAGGGTTCTCTGGTAGCCAGTAATCCCCTGGCCTTGCAGACCTTGGTCAAATGTGAAGAACACATGCTTTAGTAGCTCCCTGGATATGTACCCCAGTGCACCACTGAGCACACAGAAGTCCAGCTTCTGAGACAAGAGACAGACTCTGGGCAGTGGCTGGTGAGCTGTACACAGTACACAGAAGGATCACTGCTCCCCAGGGAGCCACCATGAAAAACATCTGCCAAAGGAAACCCTCCTAACTTCCTGCCAGGGCATGAAAGGGAATGACACCATGACCGACAGAGTGACAAGTGTAGAAGGACAAGTGTGGAATGCCTCACAACAGGGACTGATTTGTTGATAATGCTCCAAAAACGCCCAGTCCCCACAAGGAAGAGGAAGAACAAACAGCCTCCACCAAAGCTGTCACCTCCATGGTGTCCAATACCCTTTCAATATATTCATCAATCACAAGCCACATCCCAGACAGGCAGATCAGTAACTCTGGGGTAACATACACATGGACATCATTTGGGTTCCCTAGGGGATGTCTGTTCTACAGCTGGGGCTCCCATTCAGTGATAAACTAAATCCCTTAATCATGAGATTGTACCCTTTCTCCTCCAGAAAGATACAAAGAACAGTCTACTTACCAGCAGTGAGGGCCCTGACCCTTCCTGACAGGTTGATGTGGACTCTGTCCTTGAGAATTCAGTGGAACTGCTTCCCATTTTTCACATCTATGTGACTATAATTTCCAATTGGAAATTTCTCATTCTCTGTTTCTTTTTGTAGGATGGCCATCAGTGTGGTAGCTCAATGCCAACACTGAGTTCATGCCACCTCCTGCAGTCAATAAATGCCTGAGGAGACAGAGTAAATAGTTATTAAACGTACTCTAGATTTGCTGTCATATTGTAACTAAGCACTGGAAATCAAATAAATATATCATAAGACAAGCAGTTAAAATGTCTACGGAAAAAAACAGACTCAGGCGAAATGGCTTAATCTGCAGCATTAATGAGTAACAGATTGTTCCATCAATAGTATATGAGGAGCAGCATGCAAGAAGGCAAAATTCCTACAGGTTCCCTGGGACTTGTATCCTTGTAAAAGGCCCAGTTCTGGAGAATACTCAAGAACGTGATTAAGGTTAAGCATGTGTTTAAATCCCATTGATTCAGTGAGACAGACATACAAGCTTAAAAGTGTTTTGTCTGTTTGGTTGCGGGGTTTTTTTGGTTTTTTGTTTTTTTGGGTTTTTTTAATCAAACATTTTACTAAATTGAAGAATATTCTGTGCAAAAAGCTCAAAGTCAGAAGCAAGAGCACCTGGCAGGATGGGGCTGTCCAGCTCTGTGCTGATGGATATATGCAGCTATCCTGCTGTCCTAGCTGTTGGGAAGAGGGAGTCTGTATTTCTTTGACAGCCTAAGAACCTTCCCTAAGACGCACCTCCTAAGCCAGCCTTTGTCTGTGCCACACATTATCTTTTTCCCTAATGTGATCCTCACTATAAAGATCCAGCTTTGTCTGGAGCCAAGTGTGTGTCCTGACTCCCTGCCTGCATGGGGACAGCTTACAGAAATGCCAGCACAGTCACCCTGTGCTCACTGCAGCACATGCACAGCTGCAGATGATCTGTGGCAGTTCCAGGATCCAAACAAGACCAGGGCCACACTTTATACATGGAAGGAAAAGCTAGATTCTTTCTCAAGGAGCTTGCTGACTTAATGAATGCTGAGAGAATAAGAACAGGGGAATAAACACAAGAAATCTCAAGGTCTTGAAGGACAGAAAGAGAGTCTGAGAAAGGGAGGTAGTAAAAACAGATGGATAATATTTTGTCTGGTGAATACGTGCACCTAAATCCCAGCAGAAACAATACAAGGATATGGATTTGTGCGTGCAGCCCTGCCCACCAGAAAGGTCCATACCATATTAATTATGTCTGCCATGTAATTAGCTAGATGCTGCAGAGCAAATAATGAAATTGCTTCACAAAAGCAGTGAGATCAACTGGCCAGCCTTGCTGTGCTCAATTCAGATTGGGTCTGTGTTTCTCATCTATTATTATTCAGTTTTAAGTTACTCCTTTATTTCTAGTGTCTGATCAGGCAAAGCAGAAGTAAAGTTCTCCTCCATACCCATGCTATGATCTGTTCCTATTCCCTTAACAACAAGGGTCAGTGGACAGTGGACAAAAAAATCATGGTGCTGCTGAATGGCCTGCTCTTCCATGAATGCTTTGCTGCCTAAAGCTTAAGAAGCCACATGGGGTGTTTAAAGAGAGGAGAAAGTGTCATTAATTGGCAAGGCCTTTTGAGCCTAGGGCTTTCATCCAGCTGTTACACTGAGGTGAAGCCTCTGTGGTGTTTGTAGATACATGGAGCTTGTGTTTTTCCTTTGTAACAAACAAAGTTAGGTAAATGTGCACAAATACAGGGGAAGGGAAGGATATCTCCAGAATGCTCAGTGCAAAAATCCTTAGTTTTGCCTCCCTGGCAAGACCAATTGTCTTGATGTTTAATCTTTATGTGACCTTTAATCAACTCAGTGGTGTTAAATCCAAGCTAGCTCAATTCATAGGTGGGATTTCTGCAAAGACAATGGGTCTGCTTAAATGGGTTTGCTTCTATTCATACCATAGTCCCTCTTTAAATTCCATGGGGAATGAAGACTGAGTCTGCAGTCTGGAAGCAGAAGACAGTGATTTCATTTTAACTGCAACTAGAAATCATTGCAATGACCTTGGATGAGTCAATGGCTTTCTGGTGCCTGACAGGGAGGAAGGAGCCTTGCCTACATGAGGGTCCATGGGCCTGAAGCCAGGTATTCTGACCAAGTCCTTTGACGTTCTGGCGGAAAGGTTTCAGAATAAGACAAGGTCGTGGTCCTCCCTCATCTGCACCTCTGTGCAACTCACCCACTGTGAGAAATGGATTACAATTACAATGAATTACAAATAATGAACTTGCCCCATTTTTTAACTTATTAAGAGGAGACTGTGACATCAAATCTCCTAGAACTTTAACATTTGAAGCTCAAAAAGCCCTTGAAAAGTCACTGAAGCTCTTCAAAAAAGACAAGCACATCGTTGTGCTCCAGAAAAGCCCCTTTTTCTCACAGCATTAAGAGAAAAACTGCAACTTTGTGGTCTCATTTTTCAATGGGACACTTCTGAAAAAATCCTTTGTTAATCATAGAGTGGATTTTTCTTCCTTATGGGTCTCCAAAAACNCTTTGTGGTCTCATTTTTCAATGGTACACTTCCAAAAAAAAAAATCCTTTGTTAATCATAGAGTAGATTTTTCTTCCTTATGGGTCTCCAAAAACAATTTTTACAACCATGGAGATGACAGCTCAAATTATAATTAGAGCCAGAACAAGATTGCTGACTATGACAGGCCAAGACTTTGTAATTATCTATTTACCTGTGAAAAAAGATTACCTTGATTGGGCTTTGCAAAATTCAGAAGACTTGCAAAATGCATTGGTAAATTATTCAGGTGTTTGTTCTATTCATTGTCCAGGCCACAAATTGTTGCAAGCAAAATTGAGTTTTAGGAAAAAAACCCATGCTAAGTGAAGAGCCTTTGAGTGCTATAACTCTCCTCACTGATGGCTCAGAGAAAACACATAAATGAGTAGTAATATGGCAAAATCAAATGACCAAAACATAAAAGTCAAATATTCAAACAGTAGAGAGCTCTCCTCAGATTGTTGAATTGGCCACGGTAGTTAAGGCTTTTCAGCTCTTTCCAGGACCTTTTAATTTAATTACGGATTCAGCTTATGTTGCTAATATTGTTAAAAGAATAGAAAGATCAGTTTTAAAGGATGTTAGCAATGATCCTCTATATCGCTGGCTTTCATGTCTTTATACAATTTTGCAATAGAAAACTAACCAATATTTTGTCTCTCATATCAGGGCTCATTTCTCACTTCCAAGATTTACAGCAGAAGGAAATGTGAGAGCAGACAAACTGACGATGGCTGTTTCAAACACTTTACCAAACATTTTTGAACAAGCAAAACTGAGTCATGCCTTTTTCCATAAAAATGCACAAGCACTTGTGTGAATGTTTCACATTTCTAAAGGTCAAGCAAAAGCCATTATTGGTGCTTGCCCAGACTGCCAGCTTGTGCAAACTCCTTTTTCTACAGGAGTTGTTGACCCTCAAGGGTTGCAAAGCCTACAACTATGGCAAACAGATATCACCAAATATCCATCTTTTGGCAAATTTAAAAATATTCATGTGTCAATAGACACTTTCTCAGGTGCAATCTTTACTTCTGTACACACAGGGGAAACAGCCAATCATGCTTGCAACATTTTTTGCAAGCTTTTCCTTCATTAGGTGTACCCCAAGAAATAAAACCAGACAATGGCCTTGCATACACAGCTCAAAAGTTGGCCACATTTTTGATGGATTGGGGTGTTTGCCACACTTTTAGAATTCCCTGTTCTCCCACAAATCAAGCAATTATTGAAAGAACACATCACACTCTAAAATGCATTCTAATACAACAGAAAGGGGAAGTGGCCCAAGCAACGTCTCAGATGAGGTTGAGCAAAGCTTTATAGGTTTTTAATTTTTTGAATAGCTCATTTGCAGAATCCAATCTGCCAATTTTTAAACATTTTTCAAAAAACACACAGGCAAAATTGAAGGGAAATCCTCCAGTTTTAATTAGAAACCCTGAGACAAGACAAATTGAAGGACCATTTTTGCTAATCACCTGAGGCAAAAGGTATGCTTGTGTTTCCACAGGTGCGAGACCTAAGTGGGTTCCAGTAAAAAATGTGAAACCGTATCACACATAAAAGAGCACTGACAATTCCACAAGCAGGGAAACAAGCATGCAGACATGAGCTGCACAGAGAGATTATGGCTCATGCCTGAGGTCCCCTGCCCAGCCTGCAAAAACTGCAAACCTTGGGTTTTATGTCAGTGTTAAAACTATGAAAATCATTAGTATCGTAGAGCTCTTTTAGCAAAAGTGGGATGTCCATCGTGTTAAAAAGAATCCCAAGATGTCCAAATTTACAAAACTGAGTCCAAACAGGAACAGCTTAGTGCCTTACAATTGCCCAGTTCATGAACAAATTTGGGAAAATATAAAAGTAAAAAGTGCTAAAAGATTTGCTTGAAAATTGAAATACATGGGAAAGCTTTTTGCCAAGAAGTAGCTGAACAAGAACATGGAGATAGATCAAACGATATATTGACACTTGTTAGTTTTGCTTGCTCGCTTTTGCAATGCAGTTATGCCTGTAGATCAATCAAAACCAAATGTTTGGGTTACTTTAGCCAGGTCAGCAAGCTCAGATACGATATGCTTGACCAATTTGAGCCCAAACCCTTTGCAACCTGTTTGGTCGGTGTGCCAGCGCCAGCCAAAGAGTGACCAATACCTAACAATGACTATTTTGGGTGTGCAGCTGCCAATGAGACAAATCCCATAACCAATTGGTATCATTAGGCCCCTGATCTTCTTAAAGCACCTTCTGAACCTCAGTAATTAGAAATTCTTGGTTCTTTGACAATGGAATTTTGTGCTGAGATTTAGTATCAAGAAGAATCACAATTAAATGTTACTCCCCATCATCCTGTGTACAAAAACTCAAGTTTTTGGTGCAACTGTACTACCCCTGTGCCCCTTAAGAGTAAGACTGCTGATCTTAATAACTTTCCATGGCAACTGCCAAAAGGATATTGGCTCATTTGTGGAGATAGAGCCTGGCAGTGCATTCCCTCAAAAATTAAAGGTGCCTTATATAGCATTGGACAGCTCACTGTGATAGCACCTAGTGTTAAAAAAGCCATCAAGAGAAAACAGAAGAAAAAGATTTTCACATCATTATGAAGAAAAGTAATAGCAATTTTAAACCCTAGGGCCCTACCAAATGAGTTACATGAGGTTTATTTGTATCTCAACTTGCCTCAGCAATAGAATTGAAACAATTAGACTGATTGGGGTGTTAGCTGAGCAAAGAAGTCAATGCTACTTCCATTGTAATTAGTGATATTATGACAGATGTTAGTGCTGTTAGACATGCGACCTTACAAAACAGAGCCACCATCAATTTTCTTTTAC
>VWYP01022444.1:0-72893 GCA_013400435.1 Pycnonotus jocosus | reverse complement strand
CTGTCCCATGCCATGGGAATGAGGCAGGCAGCCGACCCCACGGTCCACATCGCTATGGTCCCAGCACAGCCCAACAGGATTGGATTTGCCTTCCCCAGATCACACGCAGGGAGGGTCCCTGCCATCCCACCTGCACACCGGGGACCCTTCCTGAGTTTCCTCTCCTTTACCCCGCTCAGCGCAGGGCGAGGGCGGAGGGGTCTCCAGGGTGCCACGCCCGCCCGGCCCCGCTCTGCCCGCACTCGGGGTGACTCAGGGCCGGGAACAGAGGGAACAGCAGTGTCTCGGGGCGCTTTGCCCGACGTGTCGGGACCAGGCAGGATGAGCTTTCCGGCCGGCCTTATGCAACGGGGAACCTGGGCTTTCCCCAGCTGCCAGGGGCATGAGACATGCCCCGAGCTCCCTGCCGGCTGGGAGGGGCATCCACCGGGAGGGAGCCCCTAGCCCTGGATAAGCAGGATGGCAGCAGCAGCAACAGCTGGCCCTACAGAGCTCTGGGTATCCTGGCAGGTGCCAACCCAAAATGCTTCTTCCCGTGCCCCCAAGCCCTTTGGAGCTGGCAGCGCTCCGGGACAAATTCCCCACCTCCCTCCCTTCCTGCTGGCTCCCCTTTAACAAGAGGGAGAGCAGCCGGAACGAGCGGGAGCCTTTACCCTGCCCACCATCACACCGCACCCCAGCCCAGAGCCATCGCATCCCATCCCGTGCGAGGGTGATGCGCTCGGGAAGGGGCACCGGCATCTCCTCCCGCAGGGGCATCCCCAAAATCCTCCGCCCAACACCCCCACCCCGCTGCCACCAGCTGTAGGACCTGTAGGAGCTGCAGGGGCTGCAGGGGCTGCAGGGGCTGCAGGGGCTGCAGGACAGGGATGCCCAGGGGAGGCAGATCCCCGCTCAGCCCCAGCTGATGGCCAAAGCAGGGGACGAGGCTGTGGCGCTCCCCGCCGCTGTGGAGAGCAGCGCTGCCGCTCCCTGTGCAACCCTGGCCCAGCCTCCATCCCCTGCGGATCCAGAGCAGCGGATACTTACGGGCGGTGAGCGGAGGTGCCCTGGCTGAGGTTGGCCACGTAGGCAGCAGGGACGTAGCCCATGGCCGGCTCCCCCAGCAGCCGCCGGGCAAGGACATACTCGCCCTCCTCTCTGAGGACGCGCAGCTTGTCCCCTGCGCTTATGCTCAGCTCCTCGGCGCTGCGGGCTGTGAAAGCGTACAAAGCGATACAGAGAGAGGACTTGGGGATGAAGGAAATGGAAGTCGCCTCCGAGTTCAGCGAAACGGAATCAGAGCCAAGATACCCCAGCGAGCAGCTCTCCGTCACGGAGCGGGGACGGAGCTTGTTCCAGAAGGATGTCAGGAAGGTCAAGCGCTTCCTGACGAACTGCTCCATGCCCGGGGATGCGGTGGGTGCGGTGGGCTACGCCACCGCGCTCCGGGAGGCCGGGGGAAGCGGGGATGCGGGGCTGCTGCCGCCGGCCGGGGAGCTCATCCTGCCGGCCCGCGTTACCCGCACGCGTCTGGGCGCTCGCCGGCCCTTCCCGGAGAACTTCCTATTTCTGAAAGTGAAACTGGTTCGTCTGGTGAGACGAGTCTGCAGGCGGGACGAGTCTGCAGGCAGGAGTCCCACGCTCAGACCCACGGGCACATCTGGGAGACAGGCACAGCTGGAGCCGGGCTTGCTGCTCTCGAAGAAGAAGGAGAACGGCTGTTGTTTTATTTAATCATTATTTTAAAGTGTGCTCTTTGCGCTTACCAGAGCGCCATAAACACAGCTCTCTGTTCTTCAAGCAGCTCTTGTCACAAGTGGCTGACTACAGTTGATAGTCTTCATCTCACTTGTGTGGGAGGATATTTTTTTTTCCATAGGACAATAATTGCATCCACAAATGTGGGAGAGTTAAAACAAAATTAAGGAAATAACCTTAGATGAGAGCTGAAGTGTTTGGATATTTCCTGGGTGGATTTTGTGGGGTTTATAACACAAGATCCTTTCTTCCTTCAGTCTACAATGACCTCCCAGAGCTACCCCACTGAAACATTTTCATCCTCACACTAATTCCCTGTTACAGAGGATTGCTAGGAAATTCACATCCCAGATCTACCAGGATCTGGTGGATCACTCAGCTTCCACCAGAGATGGGTCCCCTTCAGAATAAGAAGATCTTTGCCTGATGCAGGGCCCGAAGCAGCCTCAGGTGCTTGCATGGCATCCACAGGCAAGCCCTGGAATGCAACCCCCAGCTCTCACTGTGCCAGCCCAGCCACCCTTCCCCAGCCCTGGTCACACTCAGACACTGACACACTCCAACCCCCCTCCCAAATCCCACCACATACAGCCATCAGACAGAGATTAAGATTACCCCCTCACATCTTCCATATGCACTTTAAGCCATCTGAAGACCACTGCTCTGGTGAGAAATCCCAACTCCAACCCTGCAGCCCCCACCTGGACTTTGCCATTTAACTATTCCATCTAATTAGTGGGAGTTTTGTGCCTGGCAACTCCACTCCTGGCCTTGAGCCCATTATTTTGATCCTCCTCTGCTTGCAGTTGGTCTGTGTAGCTCATTTTGGGGGTGCAGTTGGGATTTGAAAGAGGCTGCCTAAAAAGAAATATGAAAAATTAATTAATGTAGGAGTCTGGGCTGCCAACTGCAGCCATGTGGGGTATGAGGAACAAGGTGGACCCACCCTTGGGTCAACAGCTCTAGACATGCTGTGTCCTGCGTCCTGGGTGTCCCATGATGGCCAAAAAAATTGCAAAAGGATTTCCTTGTCTGGGATTTGGACTCAGCAATTTCCTCACCCTCTCCCAGGCAGAGATGCCCAGGGCAGAGGGCAGGAGCACAGAGCACTCCTCAGTGTGACCTGTGCATTCCTGAACTGATGAGAACTGGGGAGAAAGGGAGTCCTTCATAAAATATTCTGCTCTCTCCTTACCCAAGTAGCACCTCCATATATGGGTAAATCCCCCAAGATCTGCCTCCTGTCCAGCTCACAGCCTCACCCCCAGTGCCATGCAGGGATGTGCAAAGGCTCTGTGCATTTTTCTCACTGTGTAAAGTCTCTGTGCATCTTTCCCACTGTATAATATCTCTGTGCATTTTCCCCTCTGTGTAATGTCTTTGTGCATTTTTCTCACTTCAATATGAGGTAGGGAACTGAGGATGGAGCACAGAAGGGTTTGCAAACCCAGGGCAAGGGACACCCCCTCTGCTGTCCTTCTGCAGCCCTTGTGACAAGTGTGCTCCTCACGTCACACCCCATCAGGAGCAAAAGGGGCTGCCTGGTTGTGCCCTGGAAAAAGATCTGATCAGATCCAGCACAGAATGTTTGTGCCTCACTGTTTTGAATCAGGTCTCACTGAACTTCTGGTCTGCAGAAGGAGACTGTGAACTCATTTACCTTTATTGACCTTTGCCGGATTAGATTCTCCAGCGACAGATGAGCGCAGCTGATTTCTGACACGAAAGGCTTTGGGTCTTGATTTGCACCTAAATGAAAGAGTACTTGCAAATGACAAACATCCCTGAGGACTAAATACTGCCTCTGAGCTGAGCCTGCCAGACATGCAGAGCACAGACTCATCCCTGCAAACCCCTGACTGCACAGGACACACACACAGAACTCAGCCCCGTGCCAGGAAAGAGATGATAAATCACAACCTTTTTCTAGTATCTTTTTTATTATTATTATTATTTTCCTATTTAGTTCCAGGAGCATCCCTGCTGCTTTGAATCCCTTTTAGTACTATAAAACACCTAAAAAAGAAATAAAGAGGAAAAAGCATGTTCATAGAAGTTTCTTGTCCTTGTGCTGTGGGAAAGAAAGTGGGAGGGTGCAGGAAAAGTGATAAAGATAAGGAAGGCACAGATATCTGATGGATCAAGTATTTTCTCTTCAGTCCCTGTGACCAGCTCATAAGGATGTATTAAAAACCAATCTGTCCACAGATTTGGGGTTGTGGTGGGTCCACAGGGACTTCAGTTCTAGCACCACTTAAGAGCACCTCGAGAGAGCACCTGCTCAGCAGGGCTGAGCAGCAGAGCTGCCTGCACAGCCCTGGTTTGGCTGCAGAGCACCAGGGAGCCACAAACACAAACAGCACTTTGCATCCACCCTCCTGTCAAACACCACAGCGTGGCCTCCCAGCCTAATTGACAGAAACCAGCAGCTCCTCTCCACTAATGAGAGCACCCATTACACTTAATTAGCTGAGGTTCTGTTCCAGGTCCTGTTACATTTACGCTTGGAATACATCTTCCAGCAAAGAACCTTTTTGGAGGGAAAAAATAAAGGAAAAAATCCAAAGGGGAAGAAAGCTGGAGAATGCAGGTCATGCTGAGGAAGACGGTTTTGAGGAATGGTAGGTGACTCTGGGGTCATGGGATGTGCCACTTGTCACCAACGACTGGCAAAGCACAGCTGGAGATTGAGGGTGGCCATGCCTGGCACTCCATCCTGAAACACCCAAACTTGAGGCTCCTCTTGATCTTTTTGATGGCATCAGAAGATGGCTGGGGTTTCTTCTGGGCTTCATGTTTCTTTATCTTTTTTTTTAGTGATTTCTCCAGATGTTTCCTGGCACCACAGTGCATTTGAGAAAGGTTTAGTCTCTTAATGAATTGTCCTGGGTGGGTGTCCACAGAGCTGTTCAGACGAGGGTTGGTGGGTGATGACAGCAGGGCATGGGAAGACGAGCAGAGCAGAACAGTGGCATTAAAGCAGCTTCAGTTTGTCTCTGTTTCCTGGGGGCTGTGGAAGAAAGAGGTGCCTTGGCAGACTCTGGGCTGTCACCATCGAGGGCAGAGCCCATTTTAAGGAGGCTGGCAAGGGCAGAAAGGGTCCAGGGGCTGAGGGGCCCTAGACAGTCAGTGCAGAGGGTTCAATACGGGCAATAGTACAGTGGTCCTGGGACAGGGAGTGATGCAGGAGGTGTGAGAGCAGGCACAGCATCAGGGGTCTCATGGTGGCTCTCTGAGCCCTGTAGGGGTGGGTTGGACTGCATGGTGGAGAGCAGGAGTGCAGGTCACAGGGCACCTGAAACGGCACAAGAAAACAGAAAAGCTCTGTAGGAGCAGCTGGAGGCAGAGTGAGCTGTTTGTACAGTGCCTGGCAGGTCTGGGGCAGGAAGACTTTTAAACCCACAGCAATACTTTTCAGACACCCTGTAAACCCAGGCCTCATCAAGGATCTGAAACAATGGCAAGGAAAACCCAATTCATAAATCACACTGCACTCTGTCATATTTCTGAACCAGAGTCACTGTTTGAGTGGAAAATCTGTAAAGACCAAAACACCAAATCATGCTGATAAACAGCCTGGCCAGCCTCCAGGCTTTCCCTTTCTGCTTTTTGCTGCATTTATCAGCACAGGCCAGCCTTTGCTTGCCCCATCCTTTAATCTAACTTCCAGAGAATGAATGCTCCTCCTAGTACTGGCTGCCTGGCAGAACTGCACTTCTCAAAACTCCTCTGCTGTTGTCCCTGAAGTAATGATTTGTAACACATAAAACCCCTTCACCACCTTCTCCAGACTGGCAGGTGCCAGGCAGCTGTTCAGCCTCTCTGTCAGGGCTGCAGGGATCTCCATGGGAAGCTGGAGAAGGGAGCTCAGGCTGTGCTCCCCATGCCCATGAACACTGGGACTGGAGTTCTGGCCAGGACTGTGTCACTGCTGAGAAGCAGTGGGAGTCCCCAGGCTGGCAGGGGCTGACAGGGAATTTACAGCTGTGCTGCCCTGGCTTGGGCTCAACAAACAGAGGACTGGTGCCTTCAGGAGTGAGGAGCACAGTGACTCAGATGGGCAGGGGGAAACCTCTGCCAATTTGTAAGCAAATGATGGATTGCTCCATCTGCCCAGATGCCCTTGTTCCCCTGGGAAGGAACCAGTCCATCCACTCCATCATCCAGCTTTGTGATATCTCTCCCCTCAAAGGTCCTTCCGAGCCTGTTGGATTTGGGGTTATGACATTAAACGTTGTTAGAATAAACCTACCCAGAGTCCCAGGAGAATAGGCCCAAGAGACCTCACCCAATCTACCTGGCCCATCCTATACTTATGTCTTTCCCCATCTTTGCCAAACCAGTTCCTAAAGGTCCTCCAGGAACGGATAGGCCACCACGTCCCCAGACAGCCCGTTCCAGTGAGTCACTAATCACCGCCAGCAGAAACGAGTGTCTCACCTGCAGCATTTCAGTCTCTTACCTCATGTCCCATTCATCACCCCATTGCTCCATCCCTTCCTGCGTGGGAACACTGCTGAGGTGTTCCCCCACACTGACCCTGTGGGGCCCCAGCCCAGAATAAACACACTGACCTTATAGAAGGAGGTAACATGGTCATCTTTTTCTCCGTTTGTCCTCGGTCTTCTTGCCCTGTCCACGTGTGCTGGTGTTCCTGTGGTGCCACCTCAGCTGGCTCTCCAGTGCATTCACCTGGGGGCGAGAAAGCAGCAGCTCTGAGAGGAGTCTGCACCACTGCACAGGTAATCTTTAACCTGTCCCAAATGCAAGAAGAAAATGCTGGCTCAAGTTTTCTTCGCTGAGGTTCATGACTCCGTGAAAGACAAACATTGAGGCACCAAGTTTTACCTGTTTCTGTAGGGAAGTGACTGTCTTCTCCAGTTCAGCCACAAGGGACTCAAGATTCTCTCTGGAGGAAGGGCTTGGAGAAGGTGCCTCGTCTCTGGGGTCAGGGATAAAAAGTGAAAGGGGTTATGCCAACAGCAGCTTCCTAGGTGAGGGAATCATTTTGCCTTCTCCAGCATCAGCCTCCAAGTGAGCATCAAAGGGAAGGCCCAACTGCCACATCCACCTGCCAAGAGATGCCAGCCAAAAAGCCCCTCAGCCCAGGTATTTACACAGCAGAGTTGGGCTCTGCACTGAAGTGTGGAGGGCTGGCTGAGCTCAGCATCTCTCTACTGACCCACCCCTGACCCCAGACCTCTGCAAAGTGCCAGATTCAGAGGCCTGAGCAGACTGAGTTATTAAAACTTCTGTTTGATAAAATGGAGGTAGAAGGGGTGATACTACACCTGGGCAAGGCAGGCTCGTGCTTTGCAGGGTTTTCCTCTGGGTAGCTGAAGCCAGGAGACCTCTTGCTTCGGAACCGCTGCGAGAGAGCCCTGAACTGCCCTCGTGTCCGGCAGTCTTGGGAAGGAAGGGAAAGTCTGCAGTGAGCACTGGTGTTTAAAACAGGACTGTGTGAATTGCAGCAGCACAAGGCAGCACTGCCCTCCTGCACCATTCACCCTGGACACGTCTCTTGGGCCAGAGAGAAGGAGGCAACAAAGGTGTGGAAAAGGATGTGCATCACTCATGGATTACCACATCTCAAAGGGACATCTGAACCAGAATGCAGCCCAAAGGGACCATGGCAGGATCTGAGGTTTATTGGCAGAGATTTAAGGTCCCAAATGTATCTGTGAAGTGGCACAAGGTGGGGATCATGTCCTGTTTCAGTCTCTCCATCAGTAAGAGACCAAAGCCCTCAGTGAGGTGGACTTTCAAACAGATTGAATGAAGCTAACAGGCTTCTTAGAGAAGTGGTCAATCTCCCAAACCTCTAGGGGTTTAAGAAGCATTTGGATATCATATGTATTAAAAAAAAAATTAATAATTTGCTTTAACTTTTGATCAGCCCTGAATTCATCAGGAGGTTGGACAGGATGATTGCTGCAGGTCCTTTACAACTGAAATTATCCTATTCTATTCTGTTCTGTTCCATTCCATTTCTATTCTATATTCAGTTCTCTTTGCACCCATTTGCTGACACAAGGGTCTCATGGTGCAGCAAGAAATCAGCTACAATTTCATAAAAGCTGCTGTGGCAGGTGACAAATGGCACCCAGAGTGATGCCCACATCGGTCAGTGCCAGAGCAGCCCTCTCCTTACCCTCACAGCAGTCCTGCCACAGGCGCAGGTCCAGGGCAGGGATCTCCTCACAGCTGACCATGCCCTGCAGGTATGATGCCACCTGGAACACGTCTCTCTGCAGCTGCTGGATGTGGTCACTGTTGTCACAGATGACACGAGCCAGGGACGCCTGTCTGATCTGAGTCAGCTGCGCCGGCGTGAACACTCCAGGGTTCTCATACCAAAATCTGCAGTGGGGTGTAATCACAGCATGACTCAGGAGTGGGAGAGGAGTGAGAGAGGAGTGAGTGAGTGAGTGAGGCTGGAAGAGGAAGAAGAGCTCCCTGATATCTGTGTGGCAGCACCCACACCCCTCAAAATGAGCATCTGCTCTGGTGTCAGGAGGCTGCAAACACAGATGGCTTTTTCTGAACCCACAAACCCCCGTGCTCCTGCCCTAAGTGCATCACCAGGCAAAGGTGTCCATTCACACAAGCAGCAAACAGGGATTAGAAAGAAGCTCCTGTGGACATTTCCTAGGATTTTCATGAGATATTGGTAACGTCCTCAATGATTCCCAGTGTTCTGCAGTGAAATGAGAATCATTAAATCAAGAAAGGACACCTTGACAGTAACTGTGACAAGTGGTTTTGCAAATACACTGGACAGAGAACACTGTTCCTCATATCATAAGACAATAAATAATAAAAAAATTACAGATTCTGCTTCTTCTTGTAAGGCAAAAAACCTCCCAAAGAGAATACTAAAGGATTTGGGATGATTCCAATGGCAATACCTGTCTCCATCTCTCAGCCTCCTGAACTGAGTTGTTAACAGGCACATCAGTGTTGGTCCCACTCTGGTCCCAGGGACAAGATCCTCCACCATAAGAGCTGGAAACAGGTCAATATTTTTGGTAGTTCCATATAAACTGCAGGATAACAGATATTTTTAAAAAAAAGAAAAGTTAAGGGGCTTTCAAAGAGTGGTGATAATATAAATCTGACACCAACATAGAAATTTTATCGATCAATTTGTAGAAATCAATTTGCTGCTCTGTTTTGCAGAGTTGCATGTCAGGAACTCATCTGGACAATATTTTTAATGGTTTTATCTAAAAGACAATAGGATAAAGAGCTGCCTTGGAAGAGGATAGGGCAGGGCAGATAGGACGCAGTTTAGTCTGACTGGAAAATAGCTCCAAGGCTCAATCTGCTCCCAAACTATACCACAGCAGTGCCTGACAACATTCCATCCAGAACCAGACCGATCACTTGGAGAAACTTCATTTGTCTTACCCCATTGTTAAACCACAGTTATTACCCTATCTTAACATCTGTGGGGGGCAATATTTGGGAAGGTTATTCCATGGGTGTACTGGAAGAAGCAGGAACTTTTCACTGACTGGTCTCCAGTAATTTTGATCCTTCCACATCCAGGCTACAGTACCTCCTGAGCTTTTCTCTGATCTCCAAGTTCTTTATCTCATTTCGGAGGTCCTCAAACTCCTGTGCAGAGGAGAGGTTGCAGAAGACCCTGAAGTCATTGTAGGGTGGGATGCCGTGGTCTCTGCCTCTCTGGATGTTGATAGCTGCCAAGTCCAGTGACACAGAGTGTGCCATGGAGAAGAGTTTCTCCGTCAGCTCCATGTTGAGGAGTTCAGAGGGCACTCGCATTTTCCCAGGAACCCCAAACAGCCCACGGAGGAGGGGGTCAATCCCCCCTTCCTGCATGATCCTGAAAGGGGAGAAGAAGGCCTTGTGCAGGGGGATGTGGCCTTGTGGGATGGGCTGGAAGGTCTCGTTCAGCCGGTACAGGATGGGGTTGATCAAGGTGTGCCCGAAGCGGAAAGCGGCCGTGGCGAAGGCGTTGAGGATCCCCGCGTTGACGTTGGGGTTGTAGCCTCTGTACTCACCCAGCATCTTCATCCCGGCCTCCCCCAGGACCTTGGGCAACCACTGGGTGTAGGTGATGTGCTGCATCTGGGCACCCACAATCTTGCGTGCCTCGTGGTACAGGAGGTCCCCGTCCCAGTGCGGGTTGAGGGCAGCCAGCTCCGTGGCGATGCGGTTGTGCTCCCTGAACCACAGCGTGTGCATGGCCGTGAGCCCCAGCTGCTCGTTGGCACGGTGGTCTCCTGCCAGGAAGCAGGGCACGGGGCTCTCATTCTCATCCCTCATGCACTCCGTTGGTGGCCCCACGGCAAAGGGAAGGAGGTGCTTCCCCGAGCTGGGTACGACCTGCCCTCGCTTCAGCAGCCCTTTCTGACCGCTCAGATCCCGCAGCTCCCGCGACTCCTGCTCCGTGCTGCCGTAAACGTTGGAGGCGTCGATGTAGGATGTGAGGTGGTTGATCTGCTCCCTGGCATAGACAGAGTTCATCAGCAGGGAGGTCATCCCGCTGCCACACACGGGGCTGGAGCGCACGAAGAACATGCAGCGCCCGTTCCGCACACGGGGGTCGTTGGCAGGGACGGCGATGGAGAAGCAGGGAGGGTCGTTGCTGCACACCTCGCTGCAAGGGGCCCCGTCTGAGAAACGGGACATGCTGATGGCTGCCACTGTCTGGTCCATGTCGTGGTCCAGGAACTGGCCCCACTGCATGAGCATGTGCGTGAACTGGTCATCGGGGGTGATGGTCTCGGTCCCAATCATGGCAGTGGAGACGAGACGAGGTAGAGGAAGGGGCAGATCCCTGGCATCCTCTGCCAAGGAAAACCCTCGGGGGAGGTTAAATCCATTCTGGTAGGCTGGTTTGAGGAGCCTCTGGAAGGCTGTGAGGGATGCACCCCACATGGGGTGCTGGAGATTGTTACAAGAGCCATCGTGGGTCCTGTACTTCTTGTGGAAGCAGATGTCAGAGCAGTTGGGCGTGCGGCGGTGCGCTGAGCAGCCCGACAGGTTGGCGATCATGGCCAGGTAGTGAGGGGACACCAGGTCATTGTAGCGATAGCCTGCAGAGGGAAGGGCAGAGCACCAGGTCAGGCATCAGCTGCAGCCTCCTGCTTCCCACTGTCCCACGGAATGGCTCTGTGTGAAAACCCCTGTCATGATGGGCTTGGGGCAGTGGGGTCTCTGAGCATGGTGTTGCTGTGGAATTTATGGGAAGCAAAGGAAGCACAGGATCACATCAGGCTCACAAAGCAAAAAAACAAAGGGAAAAAAGTTGAACTGCACAGAGCTGGAAACCAGAAATGTTGTGACTGGCAGAGCAAACTGTGGGGGTGGTCTTGGTCCCTGTGCTAGGTTTATTTTGTGGCTCTCTGGGTTATTGCTGCCACCACGAGTTCCATCACCCACCCAAGCTCTACGTGACCAGCAGCAGGAAGCCATGGGTGACTGCCAGGGCGCTGCTGCGTCGTGTGAGAGCGCTGAATGATGCTGCATTGTGTGGATGCTGACAGGGCAATGAGGAGGAGAGGCTGGCAGTCCAACCAGCCCAGACCAGACCTGCTGCCTGGAGAGAGACTCCTCGCACCCTGGAATACATCCAGGCAGGAAAAAATATTTACAGGCCCCAAACACACATGCCTGCTACATGATGAATCACACGTTTAGGTAGGAGCACACAGTGTACAGGAATGTTCGCTGTATATCAAGAAAGTGCCAGTTGGAAGTTTTGGGATCCAGCTGCTGCATGATTGGACCTCATTAGGTATTTTTTGGTGTTACATTGCTTTGTTGTTTCCTATCTTACCTCAATAGAAAGAACCTGAGTTGCAGGGACATAGCTGAGCTTGTAGCTAAGAGGTCAAAGTAGTAGAGACAGAAAAGGGATATCCCACTTCCTCTGCAGCAGCACCCAACTACCTCAGAGTTCACAGCGCTGTTCTCATTGCCATTTGGAAGGTAGGAAACATCTCTGAACATGCTGTTAAGGGTCTGAACTTCAGACCCCCAAGGATACTCCTTTAAGGGTCCGATGGTTAATTTTTTTGGTTTTTTGGTTTTTTTTTTTTTTGAGGAATAGGGCTATTATAGCCATCTAAGAAACCTTTACCAAAACAGGGCATTATAACATTTTCCTGGCTATCAGATTGGTTCAGTAAACACAAGACCAGCCCTTCAGCTGTTAAAAAACCCATGAGATATAGAAAGTATTGCCACCCAGATGACACATTTCTTGATATATCCAACATTTATCTGGATTTTTTGATACACCACTGCTCATTTTAAACTTCCTGGATGTCTACACATCATTGTTTTCATTTCAAAAATTAAGAAGGGAAATGAAATCTCTCCTACCTGTGACATTCATGTCCACAATCAGCCCTTGCTGCACATGTTCCTGAATCAGCTGCAGGGTCCTCTCAAAGATCTCCCCTGCCCTGGCTGTCTCGATGGTGTAGGGGTCCCTCGGGTAGCGGAACAGAGCCAGGAGGTCATTGGGAGTCTTGGGGCGCCTGTTTCCAGCAATTAAAAGTGATGCAGGATCATTAAAATTAATCAGCTCTGCTCAGGGCAGTGAGACCCTACAAGCAGCAAGAGTCAGGCTCTAAGCTGGTCTAGTGCTTGGCCCCCAAATTAGTGCATAAGACGATTGTGGCTTGCCTGCACATTGCAAATGATTAAAGAAAGGATATTTTTTCCCCAGGAAAATGCACATATTTAATTCCCTCAGTTTCTCTGGGTTTTTTCTGTGACAGCAATTTATTTTTTCACTTTTCAACGGCTGAAACCCAGAGGGTTTCTGGCTTAATACAAACTATCCATCCTTCCAATAAAAACATATATTGGGGTAGAAAAGGAGGGAATCATATTCACTTGAGAATTTTTTTTATTGAGGAAATGGTTGGAATTTTTATATTATTATTTTTGTTCACCCTCCACAAAGTCGATTGCATTCATAAAATTACTACTCTGACTATTTTCCTTTTTATTCACTATCTCAAGAAACAACTGCAGCTGGCAAAGCTCTGATGGAAGTGACATAAGAGATGATGCTCGTGCATCTCATTTTTCCAGAAACCCAAATCTGTTGGGAAGCTCTGTCACATCCTACATGGTGCAACCATGTAACAATCATGAAACAATCCCGTAGCTTTCCTTTGCAGGTTTGCCAGTGATAAAACGAGCTTTGAGAAAGCTTCATTTCTTGTGGGTTTTTTTATCACTTTTCTGCTTCAGGCAAGCCCCAGCTTGAGGCACTTCCCATCCCACACTTACCTGCTGAAGAGCTCGGTGCGTGTGGAGTTGATGGCGTGGTCCACGCTGCTGATGGCCTCGCGCAGCGACGTGGCCACAAACGTGTCCCCACTCCGCCCCACATCCGTGGCTGCCCAAAGCACAAAGAAACAACAAAACACCCTCAGTTTGCTTCCATGTTGATTGACCCTCCCAGCCCATGAAAATCTGTGTGCGAGCACCAGCTCCGGAGCGAGCTCACTGCAGGACAAACCGCGTTTCCGTTTGTAATACAAACATCGCGATTTTTAAAAATATTCTGAAGAATGTGAATTGCCTGAAAAAGAAGGTGGCTTTTTCAGGAGACGTCTGTGGACACACAGTCAGAGTTTTCTCCTGTACAGATTTGCAAAAAAAAAAAAAAAAAGTCTGCTTTGGTTAGTGGTTAAACTGCAAAAAGAAAATCACAGTGAGTTAATCCAAAATAATGTATTTTCTTCCCACAAAGGTACTTCTCAAATTCATGAAATTAATTTAAATGTATTGCTCATACATTAAACAATAATGTATGTGGAACACTTTACTTATTAATTATTGGTGGTAATTAATAGATATTTATGATAATAATAGTTCAAACTTAGTGTTAACACATCTGCTACATAATTTTAAATCAAAAATACTGAAGTTGTTGTTGGAATACCTTCAGAAGTAGAGTTACTCCTTTAAAGTTACTACAGGATGCATTTTTTAAGCCAGGGCTTTTGTCACAGCTGAACAAACCAGTTCCCAGTTGGCTACTGGTGTATGCTACAGCCAGCTGGTGAATGAGGCACCAATTAAGAATAAACCACAGAAATTATCTCAGGAATTACTTCAAACAACAAAGACATTTCTGACCATTTTCAGCTCCTTGCTTACAACCCCTGTGAAGAAAATGTGATTAAATTCATCTAATAATTGACTCGCTATCCACTCTGGCTATTGCTGGAACAGCTCTTTCTTTATATTTTAAACCTTTTTGCTTGCTTTTGATTTCTTTTTTCCCTTGACAGTTTTCTTACCCTCTAAGAGGTACAATTTCCACTCCTGACCTCTGGTGTGACCAGCAGAGGAGAGCTACTCCTCCTAGTTCATTACAGCTTCCCTAACACACAGAGCAGGAGATTGAAAACCAGACTTAGTTCTCATTTCCAAGAGTGGTACAAGGTCTAAGGTTGGACTTGATGATCTGGGAGGTCTTTTCCAGCCTTACTGATTCTGTGATTCTGTAATTCTGTGATTCTATGATTGAGCAGACATTTAAACCCTGTATCTGCAGTGACAATGTTGTTCTGCTCCTCCCTTCCCCGGCATGTGAGTTTTCGAGGATTTGTGAGAATGTTGACACATTTTAATAAGTTCCTCCCTCCCAGCAGAGGCAATAACCACATGGACACTGACAGCTGGCCTTGCAGGAGGAGGTTTAAGTCAACACCTTTGGCTTTGCAGGGAGCAACAGCAGCTCAGCTGAGCAAACAGCGAGGGGCAGCTGGGAGATGCGTGGGCTTTCACAGTGAGGTGACTCCGATCCAAGGGACCTGTCTGCAAAGAAGCTGAAGAAATCAGTTCTTACATAATTATCTGCTCAAAGGGTAGCTGTCAACAGAGCACAGCACCTCCATACACAGGAGCCAGAGAAGGCTCAGGGGAGATACAGTACCAGTGATGGTGAGCTGCATGGCACTCGAGGTGAAGCCAAAGGGGTTCCTTGCTATGCACTCGTATCTGCCCTGGTCAGCCACACCCAGGTCCTGAATGGAGAGGGTCCCATCCTGGCTGATGTGGAACTTGCCACTCTCTGTGATCTGGATGCCCTCCTGTTGCACCATCAAAAGACAGAAGCTGTGTCAGAGCACAGAAAGCTTCCCACCAGCCCAGCCTTCAGCCTGCTCAGCAAACCCAGGGATGGATGTGATGAGCAAAAGTGGCCACCAGATGTTAGCATTGCTCTTCCAGAGAAACCAGAGAGAAGTCCAAGGATGCTTTTTCCTGATAGGACCCACAGGGAGGAGGTCCTTGCTCAGCTCCTTCCCCTGGCCCAGCCCAGGTCATCACCACAGGACACCCCACACAGACACCCCACACAGACACCCCACACGGACAGGCTTGCTAGAACCAATCCTAGGCCTTGATGCCCTCACAGAAGTTTCATGGCACAGAATTAAGTTGAAATGTTTTCGATTTTAGGACAACCTGAAACTGATGGATTTTTGCTGGCCTTGATCTGCAGATCCCAGCTTTTGCTGGCTCTGACAGCATCACTCACACCCAACCTCTCAGCCTGGGTGATGGCAGAAGTGACTTTAGGTTTTACTTTTTTATTTTCCTGCTTCTTAACATCTTTCTGTCCTGCCACAACCTAAAGCTTGTTCTTCTGCCCTCTCAGGCCCTTTCCTTCTGCTCCTACTGCTGGTTGAGCCCACAGAAAGCTGTAAAGAAAGAAAGCTGGTTCACCTCCCCCCAAACTTTTGTGGGGTAAGTGTGGCTCAAGCATTTTCTGTGACTGACTGTGCTCAAAAGCAGGGCAGGTAACAAGGAAGGTGCCAAGTGTCGTACATGGAACAGCAGGAAAAAAGTCAGAATTTAATCTAATGAATTCTTGGAAAGATCAGCCAGGCTGCCCTGTGATTTTGAGGGATCGTGGCTTTGCCCCATCAAAGCTGGATTCAACAATCAGCATCCAATACCATCACAGGAATCCTGGATATAAGGACAAACTACTTAGAAAAAAAATCCATTTTCAGGTGTGAGTTTTTTGGTGGTTTTGTTGTTGCTGTTGTTGTTTTGTTTGTTTGATTTGTTTTTGTTTTGTTTGTTTGTTTGTTTTTCCCAGGGATGGTCAATCAAGTATTTATGACCTGGAATGTCACTGGCTTCAAGCGACTCTTTTGGAAGGAAGAACAGGAGAATACTTGCTGCAAGGCTTTGAGCCTGAGAATCTGCAATGAATGCTCTCTTAAAAACCCCAAGTCAGTGGAAATGTTGATCTTTATCTATTCGTATTGCAAAACTCCTGAAGCTGGGGCAGGTGTTGAAGGAGAGGGTTGTTTAATTCTCCCCCAGAGGAGCTGTGTCTGTCCCCAGTGGTGTGAAATCCCCACATACCTTGACCCAGGTTATGGTGGGACGAGGGTCTCCCTGGGCAGCGCAGGAGATGGAAACGTCCTGGCCTGTCTCTGCCACCAGGTCTTGAGGGGGATGAAGGAACACCGGGATCACTGTGCAACACAGGGGAAAAAAACCTCACTGAGGTAAAAAATGCATCAAGGAACACAGAGAAATCTGTGTGTAATAAAGCATCTCAGCGTGGGAAAAGCAGAGCTGCTGAGCTGCTGCTCTCACAAGGGCTCTGCAGAGGGGCAGCAGCTCGCCCTGTGCTCTCTGTCTCGCTACCAGGCTCTCTGTTCATAAATTTATGTCCTTTATGTTCATTATTTTCTGCTTCTCTGGGTCTCTGCTTGGGGCAATTACACGGGAATGTGCTGCATCATTTAAAATCCTCAATTCAAAGGCTTTCTAGAAGAGATGCTCCAGCTGAAACAGGGATCATGACTTGCTTCAAGAATTATCAGATGAGGCTCTCTCAAAGTGTTAGTCAGGCCAGATTAAGTAATTATATTGATCTTGCTGGTTTTAAAACATTCTGTGAATTCTGTGCTTGAAGCTTCACTAATTTCATGCTTCTAGAGAGTTTCTTTCCCTCCAGTGGGCCATTAGTAAAACCCTGCCCTGTATGTGAACAAGGAGGGAAGTTTGCTTATTTAGAAGAATAATTTATAAGGGAAAAAAAAAGAAAATTAAGCAAAAGCCTTAAAAAAAAAAAGAAAGAAATTAAGCTTTAATTAAGCAAAAGCATCTCTGTCTGACTTGTGTTTTACAGAGCCTTGATTTTAGAAAACCTAAATTTAGATTAAACCTACGACCTGGTAGGGAATGTTTAAGACAATCAACAGCCAGAGTTAAATGTTTGCTAGAAGGAAACATTATGTTTTGCAGAATGTTTTGTTTGAAAAAGAATTTTTGCANCCAGCTGCTCGCGGCTCTGTGGGTTGTTGCCGTGTTGTTAAATAGTTTCCTAACTCCAGCAGTTTTCCTATTAGGCAAATTCCTGATTTCTGAAATTCTGATCTTGCTTCTTATGGGGCTCAAGACACCTTCCCAAGACACCTTCCCAAGTATCAGATATAAACAACCAGCAATGAGAGAGGCTTCAGAAGGGTCAAACCAAGAGGGGGAATTACTTCATTACCTGTGTTTCTAACTGGGGATTGTTGTCAATTATGCTGATTTGCTAATTGAATTTATAAAACTGTGCTTGCCCTGTGTCACATGTGCTTCAACACGTGTGCATTTTTGGCACATTTTCAGATTGCAATTTGCCATATTTGCACCTGGACGCCTCCAATCAAAGGCCTGCTTTTAAATTAATATTGTCTCAACAGTGTTTTGTGTTGTTTCTAGATTTTGAAGGCATCATCATCACTGGAGAGGTCTGTGTGATAGTCACACATTTCATTTCCTTCTCAGCATCAATTGCCCTGAAATACCACCTCTACACACTGACATGTCTTGTCTGAGCAGCTGGGAAGAGCTGGAACCCTTTTTCTTCCCTCCTAAGTATTTTCTTGGTGCAACCTGCAGATTTTTTGACCCTTGATGGATAGCAAATCACTCTTCAAATTATCCAAACTCTCTGTTTCATCAAATAAATGGGAACATTTGGCATTGCCTTTCTAAATGTGTTAGTCTGATTTTTTTTGGTTTGGAAACAGCTGTTTCAATATTTTCTCTATTTCAGCAGAAAAGCTAAGAACTATACTGCTTTAACAAACCCAAATAAAATTATCAAACATTGTCAGGTTAACAACTTTTTTTTAATACATACCATTTTCCTCCATTTATTCATCCTTTACTTATTCATCCCAAATGCCAAACCCCTCCCATGCTCTCAAAAGTGGCTTTAAGATCAGCAATGCTGCACCACCTCCCCTCCTCTTGTCTTGCTTTTAGCACGTGAAAGCACTGCAAAGCTTGGTTGATTTATTAATTTATGGACTCCTGAGTGCAAACCTGGTTACAAAGCAGTTATGAACGTTACTTCTTGTCACTGTGCTCCTTTCCACATGCCTAAGATATATTTTCTGGGAAGTGGAGGAAAACAGGTTAAAGGAGATGGAGAACATGCTGGCAGAGCAGAATTTCAGCTGGTCCTTCTTAACTCTGTGTCAGGGCCATTGCTGTGGAAGCTGGAACACAATACCCACAAACTCTCCACAGCCCTAAACCATTAATTATGGCTTGTGAAGCATAAGGAAAAGCTGGAGGACCTCTGGGCCAAGCATTACTGGCTTCTGTCCCAGAAAGTGCTGGATGAGATCAGTTCAGTGGAGCCAGCATTAACAATTATTTGAGACTTTGAAAGTTCACCACCACCTGTTGCCCCAAAATCTTTTTTCCTAAGCTAAGAGAAAACTCTGAGGTGTGCCAGTGAATGGTGCCCTTCTGCAATGTGCTCCCCAAGGGCAGAAAATCAAGGACAGTGACACAGAGCTGGCACATGGAGGTAATGCAAAAGGAAGTGGTGGAATCATCTTTCCCAGAAGTGTCAAATAAAAAGTGTGGATTTGGCATTTAGGGACACGGTTTAGTGGTGAACATGGCAGTGTTTGGTTAAAGGTTGGAATTCATGATCTTAGAGGTCTTTTCCCACTCAAACAATTCTGTGATTGATGTCCACTGACCTGCAGTGTCCAGACCTTGCCTTTTCAGAAGAGGTGGGAAGCCACTGCAGGAAGAAATGTGAGGCTTTCCATGGGTTTCATGCTGATGAAAACCATCACACTCCTTCCTTGTAACAGAGACCTAAGATGCTCCTTCCTCAGTGCTTAACATCTCCTTGGTGATGTACCACACACCTCCCAGTGGGACTGGGTCTGTGCTGGTCACAATTTGTCCTGTGCCACCACTGCAAGCCACCACCCTGGACCAGCAGCTCAGCTGTGCCCATACACATCCTGTGGATGAGGGCATTGAGAGAGAAACCATGAGTCAAGTGAGGCAGTACCTGCCCTTGTCCAGGTGATCACTGGGGGAGGGTGACCCTCAGCAGAGCAGGGGAAATCCACACTTTGTCCCTCAGTTACTGTCTGATCCGTGGGAATGACGAGAAACCTGGGGGAATCTGGAAGGGAAAGCAATGACTGAGCAGCAGGAAACACTCAGGCAGCAAACTCAGGGAGCTCATGGGAGCAGAACCAGTCACAAGACTCAAACACACCCTGCTGACCAAACACTGTGTCCCAGAAATGTCCCAGAATCTCCACAGGATCAGCCTGGGGGCCCTCACCTTGCACTATGATCCTGGCTGTGGCCTGGATGGACCCCTCGGAGTTGCTGGCGTTGCAGTTGTACTGGCCCTGGTCTGAGAAGGTGACATTCTGAATGAAGAGTCCCCCAGAGCTGGTGATGGTGAAACGGGAATCCTGTGGCAAAGGAGAGCCCGTGCCAAGGGTCCAGCTGATGCGAGGGTGGGGGTGCCCAGAGACCCCACACTCCAGGGTGACACTTTCCCCCATCAGTACTTCAGTGTTCTGCGGTTGGATCACAAAAGTGGGCTTGGCTGGAAGGAAAGGAGAGCTTTAGGAACCAGCTCTGCTGCCTGCTCACTGATGGGTGGAGGTTGCTTGGAGTCCTCTGCAACCCAGCAACCCATCCTGGTTCCTCCCTGACACCCAAATCCTCGCTGTGAGCAGTGCCCCCAGCATCTTCCTACCACCTCCTCACATTCACTCACTCTGTGCTGGAGCTTCCCCACACCCGTGTCCCCTTCACCCTTGTGCTGCAGAGTTTATCCCAGACTTCAAACTCCCTCCCCAGTCCTAAATTACCTTCAATCCTTGAGTACACCTCTTTTCCCTCTCCATGGGAACCCCTTCAGCTCAGGTCTTGGCTGTCTCCACTCTCTCCCCCATCACACCAAGAACATCTTTGCACATACAAAGCTGGGACTGACTCTGATTTAGCTCCACTCCCATCCCCAACCCCAGCAGGGCCCTAAAGGGGTGCACAAAGCTCAATTACATGGGGTGCCAGAGTAGCGCAGCACGACCTCCTGTGTCTTGGCCTCCCCAGCAATGTTCTTGGCCATGCACTGGTACACGCCTTTGTCCGACTCCTTGGTGTTCTGGATCATCAAGGTGCCATCCTGCAGCAGGTTCAGGCGGTTGTCATCTTTCATGTCTATCTTGTTACTGAAAAAACAGCCACAAACAGGTGAAATCTGAAGGGAATAAAGATTGGTGGTTCCCCCTGGGGGGATTTGGGAGCTTTGCCTTGCAGTAAATTGTTGTTTCTTGGAGCTATTCTGAGACTTCATGAAATTTGAAGCAAGAGTTCTGATTCAGAGCACAGAACTGCAGCTCCAGCTCTGATTTGCTCCCTGGGTGAGCTGCTTTTTCTCTCCTCACTGATTACACAGGACATTTACAGCCCATCAGGAGAGCACTCTGTTCCCATGTCACAGCATTGATGCCATTGTCAGGGCGTCCTGGCCCGGAAAGCCTGTTCTCCTTACTCACTAAGTGCAAATTTAACAATGAATTAATATTGTTCTTGTGTGCTGCCATTGCTATTCAAACTCGAGGCTCAGTGGTCTCAGAGGAGCAAAAAGCTCTTAAAAAAAGAGCACCATGGGACCCCATCACAGCTTGGACTCCAACCCAGCTGAGAGTTCTGAAACATCTTCCCTCTTTCTGCAATGACCTGGGACCCCTGGACCCCAGCCCATGGCAGAAGGTCCCAGTGCTGCATCCCATTTGTCCCAGCACAAAGGAATCTTGGATGGCTGCAGATGATGGAAAGGGAAGAAGGGACCTCTCTCCCCCCAGGACAAAGGCTGAACCCACTATGCAACCTAATCTGCTTGCTGGGCATTTATTTAATTCCCCTGGTGTCTCCTCACTCCAGCCATATCTCGTTTGTTGAACATTTATTATCATTACCCTTCTTACAATGCTGTTTTTGGGAGCCTGCCAGCATTTTCCTAACAAAACCTTCCTTCCAAAGGGACTTAACTCAGCCATAAACTTTTTCTCTGGGCTGAAACTCTGCCTGGTGGGGGGTTTGCTGAAGAAGCACACATTGATCATTTTTTATTAATAACTGAACTCTGCTCAGCCTTCACCAGACAAGAAGCTCATAAAGCAGCAAAACAGCTTCACTTCTACAGTGGGCACAGAATATTTTATTGTGTAGCATTTCCCAGAACACTCTGGCATCTAGCACATAAGCTATACATGAATTTGCAAATTCTGTCCTTCAGTGGAGCACAGCAATTTTTCCCCTTGGAAAGAAACCTCATACTTAGCACAATCAGCCTTTAGTGAGAAGCATTTCAGCAGTTAACAAGTGGCAAGCATGGTGGCTGAGAGCAACATGAAACACTAATTTTATTTTTTTCCTGATCAAAAGACAATTGCTTTCAGCCTGCAAAGTATGTTTATAGGAAAGTTATAATCTCTTGGAATCCATCACAAACACAGATGAAATATTTCAGATGCAGATGAAAACACCACTTGGATTACGTGGTCACCAGAGAATGCTGTTAAAAGGAAGGTAAATATAACCCATGAAATAACCATTTCTTTTTTCTTCCTTTTTTTTTTTTTTTTTAATATGTTGTGTGAAACAACTTCTATAATTACAGGCAGGCACTGAAGAGCTCAGTGCTTGCAAACCTTTACCAGCCCAGGGCTCCTTGCATGTGACTTACTTGTTGTGCAGCCAAATAATGGCAGGCTTTGGGTTGCCTTCTGCCCTGCAGGTGAAATAAACTGTGTTTCCCAAGAGCACATCCACGTCCTGGGGTTCTGAGGTTATTCGAGGCCTCTCTGCAAAACACCATTTGAACACAACCCAGTCCACAGCAGCACAAAACTGCCTGCAGCCCAGCTGGGGTATGGTGGGGCACACAACACCCACCCTGCAATGCCCCAAAACCAGGCACCAGGCACCAGGCAGGGCAGCATCTGCTCAGAGACACCCCA
Source organism: Pycnonotus jocosus (assembly GCA_013400435.1). Classification (NCBI taxonomy): domain Eukaryota; kingdom Metazoa; phylum Chordata; class Aves; order Passeriformes; family Pycnonotidae; genus Pycnonotus; species Pycnonotus jocosus. The sequence continues at coordinate 50,835 of VWYP01022444.1, read as the reverse complement.
AAACTCACTAACACCTGCAAATATCATGAAGGAATAGCATCATTCACCTGTAAAGGAATTGTTGCTGCTGCTATTCCCAGTATGTTGGGCAGTCCCCACAGAGCTGGCTGTACAGTGCTTCATTATAGAGCTGGTCCCTGCCTCCCCCCAAAGAAGGAAAGAAGTCAGTAGCATCCTCACTTGGGTTGTTTTTCTGTCCTTGGCAGCCTGCAGCTTCCTGCTCCACCTGAACACAGAGCCAGCTCCCTGCAAACCACCCCACTTCCTTCCCAACAGGATTTCATTCATTATGGCTCTAATTCATCATCCTATCCCTATCCAGCCAAGCCTTTCACTGTGTGCTTCACTTTGAGATGTACTCAAGCACCAAGCAAGTTAAACATTGAAAGGATGTGCTAAAATAGGGAGGAATTTATGGACAAGCTCTGGAGTGCTTCACCTTGATTCAGCAAAAAGCTTTTCCATTCCACAAACCGCATGCTCACCAGTAATCCAGTAAAACCAGCTGGATTATTCCTAAAATTGAGAACCTGTCACCTCCTCTAGTGGAAGGTCAGTGTCTTCACTCCTCAGACCACAAGTAAATGGCTCAGGAAAAATCACCAAAGGCAAACCCAGCATAGCTCAAACCCAGCACAACCCCAACCCAGCAGAGCCCAAACCCAGCACAGCCCAAACCCAGCACAGCCCCACAGTACAAAACCCTGACCTGGGGCAGATTTGCCCCTGTGGCTCACAGCTGCTCTGAGCTGTGGGTTAATGGTACCAGCAGCTTTCAGACTGACTCAAATATCAGCCACCTGCATGGGTAGAGCTCTGGATCATTTGTCTTCCCAGATGGCACACCACCAAATGCCAGCAAAATCTCCCCACCAGGTGCTCTGGCTAATTTGACAGACACCCCACTGTGCTTCCATGCCTAAACCAGAACAAATTTGCACTAACAGCTGTACTGTGGCACTGGGACTGTGTTGGGGACAGCTTGTTGCATGACACAGCCACTCCATGTGTCCCCAGCTGCTTCCCCTGGGCATCCCCCTTCCCTTGAGGTCACAGACCCGTTTGTGCCAGCTCAACTCTTTGCATGGCTGTGCCCTAAATTAAGCTGTGAAATGGTCAGAATTTAAAAAAAAAATCATAAGAGAAAAGCCGAATTCAATGGAGAGCTCTTCAAAATCCACATTTGAGCTGAGCTCATGCATTTGGCTCAGAGCAGGGCCATGCACAGCTGGACTGGCATATCCAGGAGGGATGCTAACAGCCAGCCCATGTGGGTGGGAATTTCTCAAACTCACTCTGCCAGCAGCAAAGCACCATGGAACTACAGCCAATGCTTGTGCCAACCTCCACTTAAAAATCAGAGTTTTGTCTCACCTCCATTTAAAAATCAGAGATTTGCCTTTTCCTATATGAAATAACTAAATTTAGGATTTTTCAGAACAAAACCTAATTTAAAATTCTAAATGTAAAGACTAACAGGCTAACAAAAGCCATTGCTTACACCACAGTCAAACACTCCATATCTACTATGATCTCCCTCAGGTTTCCAGTTGTGTTTCCAGCCACTGCAGCTCTCCCAGTGTTCCCTTTCTGCTCAGCCTCATGTGGGGTATTTCCTCTGGTTCCTGGTCTGAACCAAGTTGCAGCAGATCCTTTACCAGCCCTACTCCATGCTAAAAGCCAAGACAACACCCACCAGCCAAACCAGAGCTGCCTCCAACACCTCTGGGGCTGTCAGCTTCCTCCTGCAGCCCTGCTGGGATTTTCCCATTCCAGCAGGGATGGATGGAGAAATCAGGATGCCAGCAGAGGGAAGAGGGAGGAAAAGGGCTGGAGGAGGCAACTCCCAGAGCACAGCCCAGCTCCAAGGGCTGGGGGTGGCTGATGGAGGGGTTTGAGCTGGCTCACCACAGTTGAACTCCTGGGGGGTCAGGGTGACGATGGAGCGGCCGTGCAGGTCCCTGGGAGCCTCGCAGGTGGCAGCGGTCTGGATGCTGCCCTGCTCTGCGTATTTCTTCAGCAGCTCCGCCAGCCACAGCAGGTCACAGTCACACAGCAGGGAGTTGGAGTCCAGCCTCCTGCAACAGCCAGGGAAAGGCAGCTGAGAGCCCAATCTCCAGCTGCTGTGCTGCCTCATTTCTTTTTTCTTCCTTTTGGAACAGCCCCCCAGAGTGGGGGGTCACCTGGGTGGTTTGCCCTGCATTTGATTATGGCTCAAGTGAAAATTTGAGATATCTCATTGTTAACTAGGTTGTTAATGGTTAATTAGGATGCTTAACCAATGAGAAAGATTTAATTGAAAAACTACCATCAACCATTCCAGCTTTAGATGGAAATGATTTGGTTAAACTGGATTGTGTGGTTTTGGACTACTTGAGACACTGAAATATTGGGCTTTAACCTGGGATGGAGAGTTCAACCTTTACTGAACTCTGCTTTTCTCTTTACAGCTTTTCTCTTTCATCTCCAAGAAAACGTCCCCCCTTTATTTATGTGTGGATGGGACCAGACCCTTTCTGTAACCAGCTGTGAGGGGTTGCAGCATTTCTGCACAACTGGAAGAACTTTTATTGCTGCAACACAAGCTTGAACCACAGCAAACGGAGCTCCAGTGACCTCCCAGTGCCCCCAGCCTCTTCCCTGCACTGACCTCATTCCTACAAGCAGTGCTGTCCATGAGGATAAATAAGGACTACAGGGGATTAGTTTGGGCCTCCTTCCCCACTGACAGTTTTACAGTCAATGGGTCTGGGCCATTGTGAAGGTTTTCAAAACCAGCACAGCCATCCAAAAAAACAAACAAAAAACCCAAAAAACATGGAAGAAAAACCTAACACTTTCAGGGTCACATATTTGAGAATGTGAGATCTCACACAGGGCCATGACCCAGTGTTTTATAGACACCCCAGCTTTTTCTCTGGCACCTACAGAGAGCATTTCACAAGATATTCCCTGTTAATGAGAAGTGAAACATTTTACCTGCTTGCAGAAATCACTGAGGGCTACAGTGAGAAATACATTATTTTTTTGTACTTGAAAATCATGGCAGAACACCAACATTTTTTACCTTTTGCATTTTTTTCCCTCCCAAACACATAATAGAACTTATTTCCAGAGGTCATAAAACCAAAGCAAGAGAGAAGCAAGCTTAAGAGACAGACAGGTTATGTGGGAATGGCACCCTGGGGAATTCCTGCATGGAAAGAGAACCATGCCCCTTAGCACCCCTGTGACTAATTTCAGTCTAGAAAACAAGCCTTTTCTTTCATGACTATGATTTTTCTTTCCATGTTAGACACTGGTCTACAGACATGTTCAAGGTCATACCCGTGACCTGGACTTTCTACATTTTTCAAGGATGTTTTATGGGTTCAAACTGTTGTGAAGACTTTCCAGGAACGTTCATTCCTGTGGCATTATTAAGCTGTAAGCTGATTATAATTAGACACTAGCACAGAGAAACTTCTAACTGCTTAAATAAGCTTTCAGGTCCAATCTAAACTGTTTTATAAACTTAGCAGTGGCCTTAGAAGTGCAACAACTAAAAGCTTTGCCAACCAGGCACATTCTTCCTCAGGTCCTGCCCATCTGATTGAAGATAAACAAGTCCTCTTTGCAGGCAATGTTTTTTTACTTACAGCCTTTTGAGGGATTCCAGTTGAGAGAATGTCCCTGGATGAATCCTGGAGATCTTGTTGTTGTGCAAGAACCTGCAGTGGGAGAAGCCATGCCAAAACATTATTCAGTATTTGCACTGTGAGGATGATAACAGCCCAGGTCACAACTCAGTCTAAATGCAAAGGCTGCTCATCAAAAATGGAGCTCAGTTGTTAAATTCCATGTTTGTTTCCATGAGCTGGAGGGATTTCATCCCTTGCTGGGTGTGATGTAATATGCCAAAGCAGAGAGTGGGTGTGGGCTGGAAACAGTGACTCAGGATGTGATGGAACAGGTTTGAACTGGACCCTTCCAGTTTCTCTGCAAAGGGAGGAGAAAGGGCTCAAAATCCCTTCAGACTGGACCCACCCTCTATTTTCTGGGCCTGGGTCAGCTCCAGTTTAGAAGGGACCTTTTCCTTCCCCTGTGCAGATGACGTGACAATTTTACAAGGGCAGCCATTGGTGTTAGACAACTCCTGCCTTAGATTCCACTGAGGTATTAACCCAAATCTATCAGCAAATCTAATTCAGACAACAGCCACCTAAACTGGGCTTATCTCTGAACAAAACTGAGGCAAATTCTCACGTCCAGAATCTTAGCACACACATAAAACTCCCCAGTTCTTAGGGAGAAACCCTGATTGCTCTAAAATGAACAATCTTAATGGGAAAAAAGAGGGGATAATCAAGTCCCCATCCTCATAATGGTGGGGCGATTTACTTGTGTTGGTTACATCTAAAACTCCTAAGAGACCACTGATAAAAGAGATGAAGCAATTTTGGTTGGTGGTGGAACAGGAGAGAACACAAAAGCAGCACAGCTCGGGTGCAAATGTCTGCACACACACACACACACACACGTGTGCACCAGAGTTCAGCCTGGTTGCCCAGCTTGGAGGCTGAAAAACCTTCCTTTAAAATTTAAATCCAGAATTTTTGTTGGATCCAATGCAGTGACTGAGATCAGCCACGTACTGATCCAGGTCTGAATTTTCCTGAGGGTGTGGGATCCCATAATTTTATTTCTTTGGCATGTATGGATATAAGGCACATTTCCACACAGCCCAGAAAAGCCTGCTGGTTTCTCCATGGAGTGGGAACCACACGTGAGCTGTTGTGCTGGTGGCTCCATTATTGCTAGAAGCAATCCTGGGGAGCAGGAGACTCCATTTCCTTACTGCTGTCAGGAAGGATGTGTGTTTTTCTTGTTAGACTTTCTTCTGGATTTATCCCTTTTCCACCCCCTTTTTTTTTTTGCTCACTCTGCCCAACAGTGACTAATGTTGCTGACCTTATGCTCAGAGTAAAATTTCACTTGGCTTGACCAGCTGTAGGACTTTCTGCAGATTTACTCTCATTTAGATGGAAACCTGAACATAACATAAAGTGGGAAATTCCCTTCACATCTTCAGTCACCCTCCTACTCAGCAATTATGTAAAATCTCTCTCTTTAAAGAAGTTTATTTTTGCATTTTGGAGATCGCACTCCACGCTACCAAAACTGCTAGACTAAATAAAGGGGTTTCACCCCTTCTCCTCTCCCTCTTAGTCCCAAGAAATATCCCATTTTTACTCACAGCCTTTCAAGTTTAGGCAGGTCACTAAAAGTCTCCAGCTCCAGACTTTCCAGGTTGTTGAAATGCAGGTACCTGTGGCACAGAAATCACACAGGAATCACACACAAATTGCAATTTAGGGGACAGAAGAGCCTCTCAGATCAATCCACCAGTGTCCCCCAGCTGGTCACACTCAGGGCAGGTGTTGAGGAGCCAGAATCTGTGTTAGTGTCTCCCATTTCCACATGCAAACACAGCAGCCAACGTGGCTTTTCTGCTCATGTAGACTAATATTTTTAGTTCCACTAAAATCCAAAGTGTGACCTGCCACTCCAGAGGCCATGGGGACCTCCTGCCTGTCCCAGGTCACCCTTTGCCACCAAGAGAAGGAACGTGGTGCCTGCAGAGCAGCTCACCACAGTCCCTGAGCCTCCCTGTTGCCATGAGCTGTGACATTCACCAGCACAGCTGACACATTCCTGACATTTAGATGGATTTTGTACAGCCCCCAAATTGCCTGAACTGTTCCCCTTTATTTTACACAGGCATAAATTTCACAGCAGACACAGATTAATCACAGATCTACAAATACTCATTCTGCTATTGTAGCTGACTGCACTGAGAAATAATTGCCTAAGCCTCCACATGGCTGTTTGATTTGTAATGGAAGGATTCATGATAAATGGGCCAGTATCAGAGCACAGACTGGGAGAGGGTGACTCAGATTCTGCATTGGAGGGTCACAGTGGGGAGGACAGGGACATGCTCTAATCAGTCTCAGATGTCTGCTGAGGTTGCTTTGGACCTTGAGGAAAGCATCTGATCCTGTCCATCAATCGGGTTTTACTTTTTCTTGAAAAGCTGGCTTGTGGGGGACAGGAAAATGGGGTAGGATTTGAGCGAAGCTATTTCTCCTGGAGCTAAGCCTGCCTGGGATTGAAAACAGATGGGACTTTCAGCGGGTTGTTTGTTGGTTTTGTGGGTTTGTTGGTTTTGGTTTTTTTTTCTTTTATTCGTGACATCAAGTCTGGAATGCTCATTGCTGAAATATCCCTGTGGGCAGCATCAGCTCTCTAAGCTCAGCTTAGAGCCAGTTTCAGCTTCCTAAATTTTCTCCCAGGCATCCTTGCTGAGCTGGCTGATGAAAAACCACATTGTACACAAGCTTGGTGGCACACCTACTGTTAGCAATGCCTGAAACTTCCAGTTATGCTCTGTCCTCTTGTGCTGTCAACCTGGAGAACAAGCTGGATCCTATTTCTTTTACAGTAAAATCCTTGGTTGCATTCCAGCCCTATAAATGCTGTGGCTGGGAACAGTTCAGGAATTAGACCAGTTTTACCTTTGGTCCCTGTTCTCTAGTGATACAAGTAATTCCTATATTTCAATTATTTAGGAAGAATAAATCATTAGAAATAAATTGTTCCCTGGGAGGGTGCTGAGGCCCTGACACAGGGTGCCCAGAGAAGCTGTGGCTGCCCCATCCCTGGAAGAGTTCAAAGCCAGGTTGGATGGGGCTGGGAGCACCCTGGGACAGTGGAAGGTGTCCCTGCCCATGGCAGGGGGAATGGGATGAAATGAGCTCCAGGATCCCTTCCAAGCCAGACCATTCCATCCATCTGTGATTCAAATATCCAAGCTCACACTCTCTGCACCAGTCCCAAATAAGAAAAATCCAGCCCCAGTTTAGGAAGGCACTTCAGAAGAGTCAGACCTCAGCCTGCCCATCTCACCTCCAGAGTAGTGGCTGCACTGAGTCAAAATACAAAACTTCTTTGAATGAGCAGCAGAGTTTTGCCATACACAGAAGTGGAGCAAATGGGGACTGTTGGAGTGTCACTGTGATGACACTGTGATTTCCAGCTGCCAGGAAAACACGAGGCTCCCTCCATCCCAGATCCAGCACAGAGTGCCACGCAGCTTGAGGGAAGGTCATTACTGTGTTTGTTTGGCTCCATCTTCTTCCCCACTGGAATTTCCAGATGCTTTGCAGCATGGGAGCACCACCATCCTTGTAGCCCCCAGGAATTCTCAGCTGCCCCAGCCCTCATCTTGCTCTTCATCCATTCACTCCCAGCAGAGCTTTGGATGAGAGAAGAACTCAACCAGCAGCCTCAGTTTAAGGGTGAGGGTGACCAGATCTGACTCTCTGCTTGAGGAATCCCCAGACACAAACCCAGCAGAGCAGCTGCCTCTGCTTCCATCCCTCCTGCAGACCCCTCTCTCCTCCATCATAAGGTCCTTGGCAATAAAGGTCATCAGAAGCACAGCTGGGCTCTTCCTATGCTCCAGAGGCTTGGGAGCAGGAAAAAACACATGGAACACCAATGGGAAGAGACCTCAGCACTAACTAACCAAAACCAATGCTCAGAACAGCTGTTTCCAAATGGACCCAGGGTAGTCTGGCAAATCTGGGTGATAAAAGAGCAGAAGCTTCATCCCAGCCCTCACTAAGTGCCTGCTGCTCCCCCAGCCTGGGAACACAGCGTGCAAACAAGGCTCATCTGTACTTACAGCTGCTCCAGGGAACGCAGCCCGTGGAAGGCATGTTGCTGGATGCTCTGAATTTCATTTTTATAAAGGTAGCTTTCAAAAGGAGAGAAATGAAACAGCATTAGGCCAACTGATCAGCAGTTATGTTCTAAAAAGTCACAGGAAACAGCAACAACCCTCAACCCACAGCAGAATGCCTGGATTCAAGGGCAATGTTTCATACCTCTGACACTGAACTCCAAAAACACACATAAATACATCCTTGACTGGCACATATTGTTAGATTTTAAAGAGGTTAAGAAATTACTGAGAAATTACTCACAGGTATTTCAGGTTCTCCAGATCTTCAAAGGATCTTCTCACGATTTGTTTTATCTGGTTATTGTTCAGCAGCCTGGTCAAATCAAGAAAGAAAAACACAGCTGGTGAAGTCAGCACACATGAGATTTGGGATGTTTCTGTTCTTGGATGCCCACTGAAAAAATTCTGAGCCCAGGTGTCAGAGAATTTAAGATTTAATGGGGTTAGCAAGTCAAAGTTTGGGTGCTCTCACCAGCCAAGGCAGTGAGAAGGTTTCTCACCCAGAGGGGCCAAGTACTTCCAATACTGCAGTGTTCAAAGTATTTGCCTGACCTTTTGTCACAGTCTTCACCTCAAAGTGACAATTTCATCCAGGAAAGGGATGAGGCAATGGGAGACAGGCAGAAAGAAGCAGTGGGGAGTGAGATATTAAATCATTGCTGCCACTGTTGTACAACCACAATGGATTTTGGAGGTGCCTGGTTGTGTTCAACAAGTGAACAGGAGAGTGCAGAGCCAGTTTTTAAAAGTACAAATGCAGTTTAAAACACCAGTTCCCAGTGGAGTTATAGGAGCCATAAAATGCTGATAGCTTTGCTCTAATCACTTTGAAACTGATACCCGCAAATGAGAAAGAAATAAATTCAACTTTGACCCCTGAGGCTGCTCAGAGAGAACCTCTTTCAATCTTGGGAGCCTTGTGCCAGATTTTAACACAAAACCTCTGGAGCACCTGGCACTGGAGAGCCGTGTGTGCCTCGTGTGTGCAGTTGCCATGACTGTAAATGCAATCCATGGCTGGTGCCAGTGACCAGAAACAGCCCAGCTCTGTGAGCAGCACAACCACACAGCTGAGCCCTGCAGAGCTCTCCTGCAGGCCCTGCCAAGCCCAACGCTGAGAAAACACAATAAATCACTTATAAATAGCTCCCTAACACACCAAGTTGAGCTATTCATCGTGCCTGCCCGGCCGTGGTCTCTGGCTGTGGTGTCCCACTGATGTTCAGCTCTGGCAAAGCTCAGAGCTGGTGGAGATTTTAGAGCTGCATAGCCCAGAGCAAGGATTTCACCAGCCACCAGTAATTTTTAAAATTCCTAAATGGAGTTGTGGGCAGAGAGGGAATCTGTGGCTGTGCACTGCAAAGATTTCTTTTTCAGGTGTTGCAGGAATAAACAGCAATTCCCTGTGCAAGCAGCCAGACCTTACTCTGCTGGGTCACACCCAATACATGCACTGCGTGTGCATTTTACAAGTTGATTTCTGCCATAGCTCTGCTCCTCAGGAATGATCTGCCATCAGGCAGCAGGTGAGAAGGCAGTTCAGCACTTTCCCTGCATTAAAATCCAACCTTCTGCCCTGTTTTTCTGGAGAAAAAAGAGCAGCCAGCCTCTGTCATTACAAGCCAAAGTCTTTTCCTGGCCAAAAACAGTTTGTGCAGGTAAATGATAGAGAGAAAAGACAAAGAGATAGGGGGAGAAATGGTAAAAAAACTTGTGGGAAAAGAAGATGAAGGTAAAACCAAACACCTCAGGGATGACAGAAGAGATAAAAGATGTCAGAAGCACATGTGTGATGGCAGCTTCACAAATTCCCTCCAGGCACCTGAGCCACACCAGCTTTCCACCAGCTTTTTCTCAGGTGGAGAATTACACTGAATCATAAAAAAAAGCATGTGAGACACTGAAGAGCAAACAACTTTGGGAGTCAGGTCATGAGGGGTTGAGAAAAACCTCCTTGTCCTGGCTTTGACTATCCTCCCTGGATGAGCTGCCCCGATAGCACGGGTGTGGGTGCCACTGCCAGGCTGCAGATGCCAGGGCTGGGCACAGGGCTGAGGCAGAGAGAGCTGGAGAGCTCCTGCACAGCTGGAAGCAATGGCTCCATGCACAGGCTGAGGTCAAACAGCCCGGGCTCGCTCATAAGGATGCAAAAATGATGTCAGCTCCCTGGAACACACGATCCTGCTCTGACAGCCAGCTATGCTGAGTGGAAATACATTCCCTGAGCATCGACCCAAACGTTTATTTGATCACTGAACACCCAAGGGCTGGAAATAACTGCCTGAGAGCAGTGTGGGAGAGGGCTTTTGTCTATTTGCCCGCAGGACAAAGGCAGCACAGGCAGTGCCTCCCTCCCTGGCCCTGTCAGCTTTCATCTGTGGCCAGAGCAGGACCAAGGCAGCTCCTCCTCTGCTCCCTGATCCTTGGCCCCACTGCTGAGCACACAATGGGCTGCCAGCACCGACATCATTCCAATGGGTGTGAGCACCTGTCACACAACTGGCATTGGCCATTTTCCTCCCAGGGGACAGGTGACAGTGACCAGGTGAGCAGGGTCACACCAACAGCCTGAGCAGCCCCATGCAGCAGCACAGTCTGGAGCCCTTTGCTGATTATCATCTTTAATGCTCAGAGTTCAGACCAGGACTGATCTCTGCTGGGATTTCAAATTGCATTATGCTGTCTGGCTGTGTATGGGGGTTATTTAAAAGCATTATCCCAGTCTGTTTTGTTGTCTTGGCTATTTTGTACAGTTTGAGGGAGTGTAATCACTGACCCAGCCAAATAAGATGAATCCTGGAAGTTCAGATGGCAAGCAGCACACAGGGCTCTTATCTCATCGTCTGATACTTAAATTTTTGTTCATTGCCTGATTTAAGGATAAAAAGTGCATGGAAGAAGCCATCTCTGCTTCCTGTCTCAGGATTCCCCATTGTAATGGAAGGATAAATCCTGGAAAACATTCCAAAGTGAGATAATGACGAGGTCCATAATAGCACACTTATTCCAAAATGCTGCTTTCAGAGAAATCCATGGACAAGGCAGCACATCTGGCTCCTAGAAAGACTTTGGATGGCTCCTGCACAGCTGTGTGCTCCTTGACTCCTGTGCAATTCACCCAGGCAGAGAAGTGTGCAAAATCCTGGCATGGCCTGGCTGTCAGTCCCAGCTGCCATCTGTAGCAAAAATGCCCAAATTCCTGCTGCCCTAAGAGGGCTGAAAGCTGAGATCCCAGATTCGCTGGGAATAAATGCTCTGGAAAGATCATTAGCACTATCATTATCTTAAGCACACCCTGTTGCAAAACAGGCTAAATGAAAAGTATCAGAAGCACATTTCCTAGCAACAGGATGGGGCATTCCCCTTCATCCCCATGAACTGGACTCCACACGAGTAGGAGAACTCAATCACACAGGTTTTATGTCTGCAAAACTCTTCTGGGATGTTTGAGATATACAAGTGCCGTGAGATCTGGCCCAGATTCACTAAGAGAACATTTTATATTCAGTTTCCTCTAGGTTTTAATGTCCTGACTGCTTCTCCTTTCCCCTTCCCCACCCTCTCTCCAGGTTGCCAGGCACAGGCTTAAGTTGCATTAAATGAGTGGTTTTCTGTTTTGAAGAATGTATTAAATGATGTGACAGGACACAATTCAGACTCAAACCATGTTCTCTTTCCTCTTTTCATCTGACAAACCACATGCTACACTCATTGTGACAAAACAGCTATTTTTTTTTCCCTCACACCAGTAATAGAAATCATCATGTAACGCATTTAGAGGAGGAGAAAAAGTGAGTTTTATGTTCAACCACACATTCCCCCGTGTTGACAGAATGATCTGGAATAGCCATTTCCCATATTTAAGGGAGAAACTGTTATTCTGAGATCCAAGCAGGCCGTGACATCCCCTCCTTGCTGGCAGGAACACATTCTCTCAGGAGTTACTAGAGGGTAAAAGACAGAAACTCCAAGTTACTGCTCTGTCCACCCTGGGACTCTGCACCAGCAGCACCCAAAGCAGAGCTGCAGGGCTCACCACGAGTGTTTTGCTCTCATCTGAACAGAAAGAGAAATGTGATGTGAGCAGTGACAGGGCAAAGGGCCAGGCAGAGGCACAGCAAGGTGGTCTCCACAGAGTCCCTGTTCCCTAGGGTGCTCTTGCCTCAGGAAGAACAAAATACACCCTGGGGGTGTTAAGAAACTTTGGTCCCTGGGTTGGACATTTCTATGGATGGTGCTGGAGAGACCCAAGGAGCAGCAGCCCTTGGTTTGAAAATCCAGCAATGAACAGGTTAAAGGGCAGCACTGGCTGCTGTGGGAACACGTAAGGAGAAGGGCTGTCACCCCTCACAGGGGTGGCATCATGCATCCCCACCCAAAAATGACCTAAAGGAGCAAAAACTGGAGAGCAGTGAGAGGCTGTGCCTCACCATGGGCTCACAGCGTTTCCTGGCTCTCCCACCTGCTCTGAGCTAAGGTTGGCTGCAGCCCTGCAGCAAGTGATGGCAAACTGCAGCCAAACAGCTGTCCTGGAGCTGGGGGATTTGGGGATGCCATACAAGAGGGGGTTTTGCCTCACTCTCCCTGCTACCTTTTTTTTCTTCTTCTTTTTTCTTTTTTTTTTTTCTTTTTTTTTTCCTGTACTGATGGGACGTATTAAGAGCTTCAAAATGCAGAGCACCATCTGCACAGACAGGAACAGAGCAGAGCCAACAGGAGGGGAAATCTTACACCTCTCTGAGATGTTCAGCCCAAGAGAACTTCTCCACCTGCACACAGCCACCAAGGAAGCTCCCAGTGGTGCAGGATTTAGGATCACTGCTCGTTACCTGTGGTGCTGTGCCAGGAGTCCCCAGCTGGAAGCAAACTGTGACTGTGTCTCTCCCACAAACAGGGCTCCTGGTTTTCATGCTGAAGTTCATGCTCTGTGATTTATCAAATCTCCCACAGCAGAGGAAAGCAGAGAGGAGCCAGGGGAGGGTTTGAACTGTTGAACAGCCCCACTGGGCGTCCACAGGCTCCTCTCCTGTCAGGCTCTCAACCCATTTTCCTGCATCCAACGCAGGCTACAAAGGTTTCCTTTTCAGGGTGGTTTATAAACTGTCAAACTTGGACACAGAACAGCCACCCTGCCCTAAAGGAGATGGAGAACAGAAGCTTCACCAGAATCTGTTGCTCTTCCTCTGTCATTAGTGGAAAAAGCTCTNTCTGGGGGGAATTTGGACCATTTTCTTTTAGAAAAGTTTTTTTTTTTTTTTTTTTTTTTTTGCTTATGGAAGATTTATTTAAATTCAATGGCAGAAAGCTGCAAGCTCAGAGCTCTGCACATGGAACCTGAGCTATTCTATCCTGCAAACCTCTCACTCCAAATTTTCTGGACAAATTTACCCAGGAAGTCTCTCAGGAATTTTAAAGGATTTATTCTCTTTATCACTTGAAAAGTTACGTCCTCAGGCAAAATTTACCATCTAAGAAACATCAGCAAATTCTTCAGCTCTTCAGTCAGTTTTGATGCAGGAATTGGGCAAACCAAAGCTCCTGGAGAGAAATTTGCTTCAGGAGTGTGAGGTTCAGTGTTCTCTCAGTCAGTCATCAAGCTCCTCAGCCCTGGGAGCGAACTACTACAAGTGTGAGAATAACTGAGTGTTCCAGTCTGCTGGCCAGACCAGGAAACACAGCTAAGCATAAGAAGTACTATCTAAATGGAAAGGTTTCCATGGAAAATCAGGTTGATTTCAGAATCCAGATATAAAAATGCAGCATTTTGTTAGAGCAATGTTTCACCTGGTCCAGTGTTCCAGCTTTGACAGTGGCCATAGAACATTGTTTGGGGAAAGCAGGAGTGTCTGCCCACCACCTGTGAAAACACATTGTTCTTACTTCCCTGGCATCCCAAACCATGAGATCAGGAATGCCAGGGGTACATTCCTGCCTATTCCCTCTAGTATCTGTCCATGGACTTGATGTCTCTGTCCAGGAGAATGTGGAAACAGAAAGGAAAAAGAACTGGAGGAATTCATGGAGCACCAAGAGGTGTTAGAGAGAGACAGGTCCTTCCCCCTCAGTCAGGCTCTATCTGTACCCACCTCTACACAGAGAGGAGGGGGCAGAGGACAGAAACAAAAGCCCTGCACAGGTCAGAGACCTGCCCAGTCCAAGGTGCTGGCAGGGCAGGAATTGGGACCCCTTACAAAGCTCTGCAGGTTGGGTGGAGCATCTCTCCCAGTGAAGCCCTGCCAGCATCCTCGTTTTCCCCAGGGCTCTGCTGAAACTCGCCTGGTGGTCCTGGGAGCTGCTGCCAAACATCTGCCTGCAGCACACTGAGATGACTTCATCTGGAACCCTTTGTTTCCCCCACTCAGGAGAGCTCCAGGGGTGGAAGAGCAGGGCTGGAGATCAAGAGGCCTCAGCAGAGCTTTGTGATAAGACAAAACCCTACAGACTTGGACTCTGTTATCTCTCTGGATATTTTTTTTCCTCATTTCTCGCTGTATCTGACCCTATCTCAAATGACAGAAATCCATCCAAAGCATCCTTTCTTCCCTATTATTTTTGGCAATTAAGTACCCCATTGTGCTGTTTGAGAGACTAACCTGGGCTGTTCTGGATGAACAGAATCAGGGGCAATAAAGCTTCTGACCAGCCCCCTTGATGCCCACCTGTCCTGGGCCACAGCCAGGTACATCCTGCAGCCATGGCTTGGCCACTCAGTCCCACACAGAGAGTGGAACAATCTTTGGCAAATGCTGATTTTTTCAAAGACAACACTTCAGCAGGCTTCAATAATAAAATCCTGCTGTAATCCCACTTTCCCAACAACTACTCAGAGCTGACTGAATGCCTTATTGCCCAGGTTTGCCTTCCTTCAACTCTGCCACCTTCCCAGGAGCAGGGACTTCAGATTGCTCAAGGCCAGACAGAAAAAAACAACCTGAACTTTCTGTCACCATGTGGGATCATGAATGTGTGAACATCTGTCAGGTCCCCAAAGGAGCTGCTTTGCCTCACTGAGGAATTCCAGCTTGGACCTGGGAATCCTGTGGCTGTTAGCACCATGTCACAGCTCGAGTAATTGGATCTGAGTCTCAACACCCCAAGTGCATCCAGCACAGTGCTGTGCTGACAGAGCTTCTGTGCTGATTTGGGAGCTGCTGTGTTTGCAGCTCCTTGGCTATGGGGTGCAGATGCACTCAGATCTGCCTCCAAAGCCTCAGCCCTGCAGCAGCCAGAAGGAGCAGAGGCTCCCAGGATTTCCTTTGGGAAGAGTGAGACGCTGGTTAGGGAAGCAGTGTGTACAGTGGTGTGAGAGTGGGATGCAAGGCTGGAGGGGCAGCTCTCCACCCCCATTCCTACCTGGAGTAGGGTGGATGTAGGCACCTCTTTTAGGGCAAGACAAAGGGAAAGGTGGCATTTGAAGGATGCTCAGCCAAACTCCCATAGAACAACTGATGTGGTTCATGCATTAGAGGAGACCATGGAAAGGAAGAAGATTTTAATCCACCCTCCACTGTCGTGATCCCAGGTGAGAACTTCTTTCATGGGCTACTCTAAGGCTCAAACATCCTCAGTCAGTGCTAGAGCTCATTATATTTTATTTTTAAACAGAGAGGTTAACTGCAAAAAATGAAAGCTATTAACCACATTTTAAAAAGTAAGAAACGTGACACAGGGTGGAACAGAGGGAATTTTAAAGCTTTGGCTGGATATGCACAGCTTGACTGAAATAAATAAAAGCCCAAGGCCACCTTTAAGCCATTTGAGGGGACAGTACTAACACAAGTAATAAATGGATACCCTGGGAGTGCAACTTACAGTGTGTTGAGGTTCTTCAGTCTTCTGAAGGCTCCAGGTTGTATCTCCTTGATGTGGTTGAAGCGTAAATCTCTAAAAGCAGAGAATATAAACAAGTCATTAGACTGGGGAAGGGAGTGGAGAAGGAGTGGGGACAATGGTTGGGGTCTACTCTTGTCTGCAAAGTCAGCCAGTAGCTGGGACAAGCCTACAGTCAGAAAATTCTTTATTATAATTTCATAGAAAACCAGACACTAAAAGGACTCAAGGGATCATTCCCATGAGCACCAGAAAAAAGTCTGCAGCAAAACACCCCAAGCTCACATGCAATTACTCTTGCATCTCATCCTGATTTGTAGAGGAACACACATCATCATGTGGACCCATAATTTAGCTCTCTACTAAAACTATCCCTGCCCTAAAATGGTTAAATCTGCTCAAATAACCTCATATAATAAGAATTTCCCATTTTGCTCTGCAATGCTCCAAGACTTACAACAGCTTATCGCTGCCTGCACTTCAAATCTGTGCCAACTTCAATTAGAATTACTGGAGTCCAGGGGATTCTGGCAAATTTCAAGGGCTGCCCATGGAACTACATCAGCTTGGAACCCAAAAACATGGGGTTTGAATTGCTAATGGGATAATGAAATAAGAGCTAAGTGGTTTAACCTGCTTAACCAAGGAGAAACACTTCTATAGGGAACGTGCATTGATTTGGCACCTTGCACGGCCCAGTGTATTATAACAAATCACAAAAGGCTGACAAACAGGGACTGCTGCAAGTTTCTGTCCAAAGCACACAGTGAAGTGGATTTTTTCCTCCTGCACCACTTGATCTATCACATTTAGGGAATACACAGCTATTTTTTTCAGTTGAAGGCAGCCTTTTAAGGGCATTTGCTTTAAGAGGAAAAAAGCACAAGTTGCCCATTCTGGTGGTAAAGTCACCCTTGGAGGCAGAGTTTAAAACAAGGATTCTACAAATAGCTGCAAATTCAACAATTGTTTTGAGACAGGCAGCAACAAGAATTGTGGCATTTATAAAATTCAGATTAGAAAGAGGTGCAGTCATTGCATGTAACCCCAAACTGACAGTGAGGATCCAAAGGGGCTGAAACAGCTTGGAGCAAACACACAGGAAGGGGCTGCACAACGAGTAAAAATGATTTTATCTTAAGATAATAGAATCACAGAATAACAGATTGGTTTGAGTTGGAAGGGATTTTAAAGTTCATCTCATTCCATCCCCTGCCATGGGCAGGGACATCTTCCACTATCTCAGGGTGCTCCAAGCCCTGTCCAGCCTGGCCTTGGACACTTCCAGGGATGAGGCAGCCACAGCTTCTCTGGGCACCCTGTGCCCTCTGAGTAAGATTCCTGCCTAATATCGAATGTAAATCTGACTTACTTCAGTTTAAAACCATTGTCCCAAGATATAGCATTTCTTTAGCTTAACAGTTTGTAAAATGTAGTTATTCTATGCTAAAAATTTCATAATAAATTTTCTTACTTTTTTGGCAGAAAATGCAAGGCAGTTTTACTTGAACTATATTGAAATATCAAAGTTCTGCCTTGCTACCCCTTTGTTATCACTGGATGCAACAGCACATGGGCCAGTGGAAGTTGGTTTTTTCCGTTGTGTTTTTTTCCTTTAACTTTTCCACTTTGACCAAAGGATTCAAAAGTCTAAAATAGAAAGAAATCTTTCACCTCTCTTAGCTGTGAAAATTGCACAGAGAATAATTATAGGGCAGAAAGAAACACAGCTTCACAATATTTAGAAAACCCAATATTTCTAATTGTATTTCACCTTCTCTGTCTACTGCAAGGTTCAGTCTCAAAGGATCACCTCTGGCTTTTTCAGGTGTGTTTGGCATTGCTTCAAATGTGCATTTCTTGCCCTTCTTCTTGCAGGGAGTTCCATATCCTTCCTCTCTGACAATGTGAATCTGAGGGGATCTTTATGGATTTTCCAAGGCAATGGGTGCCACCATAAAGCCAAACACAATTAAACATTGGCAGCAGTGACAGCACAGCGTGCTGCCTCCTCTCCACAGCCTCGTAAAAAGGAAACCAGGAAAGACTAGACCAGGAAAAAAAGGTGAAGAAATGCAAACTTGATTTATGCCCTGCAATGCACCAACACCAACCCCGCTGCCCTGGGGGCTGGAAAGGGCTCTGTAATTAATGCAGGCAGCTGCTGCAGGTGATGGGGAACATTACAAATACCTGGGAGGAACACACAGGGGCCAGGCCTGGAGCTGCTGATGCTCAGGGAAGGCAGCAGGGAGCAAGTGTAAAATCCAACTTTGGGTCACAGGTGGGGACAAAAAGCTTCTGGGTATTTTAATGAACAAGGAAAACTGCAGTGTTTTAAACCACACAGAACTACAGTTCTTTTTAAATGATACCNAAGTGTAAAATCCAACTTTGGGTCACAGGTGGGGACAAAAAGTCTCTGAGTATTTTAATGAACAAGGACAACTACAGTTCTTTTTAAACTACCCCCAAGGATCATGTAATAAAGCTTAGCTCTTTATTTTAATGAAATATTTTAATTTTTCTTCTGTATTCCCTTCCAGGTAAGGCCTTTAGATAATTCCCTGGACCCCAGCTGTCTTTCAGTCCTTCAGAAAGTTCTTTTTGGTTCGCTCTCCATCACAAAGGCAGGAGCTTTCCCCACAGACAAAAATGGACAGAAATGCTGCATCTCTTCTCTGAGCACTTCATTTCAAGAAATGATGTGAAATAACTGGAGAGAATCCAAAAGGAAGCAGTGGGAATGCTATGAAGTCTAGAAAATATGACAATGAAAAGAACTGAAATTGCTTATTCAACCACAGATAGGATAACTATGGCAGGAAATTGCTACAAATAGAAAGGGCAAATAGTCACTGACTGAAACTGCAGATTCAGGGTTTTGGATTTTTGGTTTTTTGGGGTTTTTTAACATCTCAATTAGCAAGGCTCATAAAACACCCAGTGGATTTCAGGTGAGACAGGCATTAGCCACACATGGTTTAGGCAGGTGGATCCTGCCCTGGAGGATGGACCAGGCTATTCTGCTCCCTGTACCCCAGACAGCATTAAAAGGTACCGGTGCTGATGTCCCTGCACAGCAAAGCAAGTCCCTGGGCATGCAGAGGAACCTCCATATTCCTCTTTGCCATATAAAACCCCAATACTTTGGCTCATCCTTCGCGTTTTCACTCCAGACCTCGCCTTAGCCTAAAGCTGTGCCGGCAGGGAAGGGCTGCACTGGGAATTCCCTGGCTTGCATGTGTTTGATTGAGAACATTCCCTGCAGAGTTTGTCTCCTCTCACACAGACAAGCTTCTTCCTCTCTATTCCCAGGACACCCATTCTGGAAATTTACGTTTCTTTTCAGGAACAAATGTGTTTTTTACAGGGGTTTTTTGGGGAGCCTCTCCCAGGGCAGCCGCTCCCAGCTGCCCCAAGCCCCAGCAGCTGGGCTCCCCCTCTCCTGCCCGCTCCTTTCCACCTGGGAATTTGAAAAATGGGGGGAAAAATAATCCTTTGTGATTTAACTCTTCCCCCGTGATTTCAAGGATGGCAAATCCCTGGGTTTATGAGGATTTCCTATCCAGATTCTGGGTTTACAAATGACCTTCCCACAAGGAACAGCTGCTGCTAAAGGATTCTGGATCCTCTTCTACCTTCACACAGAGCAGAGGCCTGGGACAGCAGCATCACCCAACGCAGATCCCTCTGGACAACACCAGTTTGACTGGCTCAGCCTAAAATCTCAGCAAACCCTCCTGCTCTGACAGGAAAGTGACCTGGAATACGTGGATAATCCAGGATTCCCTGTAGAAATCAGTCACCTTTTCTAAATTTGGGAATTATTTACAGAGGTTTCAAAGAATGCCAGAATTTGCATTTGGATGGGGAAATGAGTCTTTACAGAATGGCACTCGAATCTGTCTGAGCCTCTCAGCTGCCATCAGAACAATCAGAACTGCAAGCCTTGTGTTAAATAATTACCAGTGATTAGGATATAAAGCAATCAATGGCTTTTACAAGAAACTTCCACTTCTGTTTAATCTATTTAGGCTTTCACAGACTCATGTATTACTGTGTTAACTAAGCAGATAATTAGCTACAAGAGGCGTTTTACTGCAGTTCCATGGAAATTACTGGGTTTGAGGAACCCTTTGTGTTCCCAAGGCTGTGCACAGCAGTGATGCTGATGGATCTGCCCAGAAAGTGGCAGCCACACAATCACTACCAACAATGACACCGAGAGTAAAGGTGCTTTTACAGAGATAAGATGTTGAAGTTCCTCCCAGTGTTTCCTGAGGAAGGGAGGGCTTGAAAGACATCCTAAACACATCCTAAAAATATCCTAAAAGTCAAGTTTCCAGTATAGAAGAAGAGTCTGGACATTTATCAGGAAGATGCTCGTTCCTCACATTTATCTGCACAACATCAGAGTCAGCTCTGCAGGTTCTCCAGTCCTGCCAAACCACCCCAGTCCTGGCAGGAAGGGAAAGCTGCCTTGCTGAGATGGAAATGAAGTCTTCCAGACTCACTGTCATCAGCTCCCCAACTCAGGAATGTCCCTGTCCCACACAGAGTCCCCAAATGGCTTTAATAAATGACAGCCTTCATCCCAGAACCCCTTACATGGCCAGCTGAGCCCTGCCAGCCCTGTGAGGCAGATGAGGAGACCATGGAGAGGCTCAGGGCTGGGGATTTTCCAAGCCCTGGCTATTTTGGGCCTTACCAGCCTAAGACATCAAGATTTGATTGTTCAAAGAGTGAAGAGGAAAGAAAATATGTTGAGCATGGAGATACAAGGAAATGGAATGATGGGATCATGGCTGAAACAGTGGAGGGAGAGCAGCTGCAGGGAGCCTCCCTCTGCAGAACAGGCTGTGCTTCCCTGCTGCTTTGCCACACCACTTATTTCGAAGCTTCAGGAACATTAGATTTTAATTAAGAAATTACCACAGGCATTCCTGAGCCCAGCTTTTTAAGAGTTCAGCTCCCACAAACAGGAGTCAGATTTTCAAAAGGGCTCCCTCTGCGTCAGCTGGGGCAGGAACCTGACCATGATCCAGCAGCCAGTGTACCAAGCTGGTTTGATCTCACTTTTTCTGTCCATGTCAGCTGGTGGGAATGCTGTGCCTGAAGGGCAGTGCCAGGGCAGGAGGGATCTGCTGGTGCCTCATTCCTGGTGGAATCATTTCAGATACCACCTGGCATCCCTTTAGCTCTTTCCAGGAAGGGTAGGAACAAGGAATACCTCCAAAACATAGTTTTGGTCTTGAACACGTGTTCAAGTAGGAAGATTACATAAAAAGATGATTAATTCATCAATGTTAGATAATTTGAGCTATTACTAATTAGCAGTGGGATGAAGATTGGGGTCTGATCCTACCCAAAGCAGCTGAGTCTATTCTTGGGCATTCATGGCAGCATGACTCTCTTAAGCTGATGCATAATTCCTTTGCCCCATCTATCCAAGGTACTGCTTACATCAAAGGAAGAAAACTTTCCCTCCTCCTGAAGTGTGTTCTGACCCTGATTCAGAGAAAGTAAAATAAACACTTTAATACTGGGTCTTGTGTAGCTTAAGTGTCAGTTCTCCACTTTTTAAAGAGCAGGATCATTAAAATTTTTACCCAGCATACATACACATTCTTTCACCAAAAAATACTGACTTAAAGAGCACAGGAAAGTCCTGGTATCCCTACAGGGAGAGGGATGTGGTGAGGGCAACAAAAATACAAATACTCAAGTGGGAACCACTCGAAGCACTGGGAGGTTCAGGGAAAGCAGGATTTTAAACACCCAAGGTAGATCACAAGACTTAGGATGCTTCCATCAAAAGATGCTGGAATGTTTCTAAAAGGAAAATATATTTGAAATACCCTCCCTCCCCATTTTCCTGCCAATGAAGAGACTTCTAAAAATAGAACATTAAGTTCTTGGTCACCTAGAAGGTTTAATAAGGACTAAATACTGCAATGAAAAAAGTCAGAAAGAGATTCTACCTGGCATGTGCAGAATGCGTGGGTGTGCATTTAAAGGCTGCATATAAGATTATCACACACAGAGGAAGTGAGTAATCCCTTCTTCAACCCAAAACACACGACAGAGACCACAAACACAGCAGCATTTCCAAGAACTCATTTGCTCAGTAAACCTTTCCCCACCAAATGGATAAAATTCCTCCTCAAAATGTGCTCACTAACAGACTAAGAGAGCTACACCCTGTCCTACTCCAGCCTTCCTCCTGCAGGAGGAAGAGAGGAACTGAGCAGGCACCAAAAGCAGCACAACGAGGAAAGGAAACAAAACTTGCCAAGCTGGCCATGCTTACACTGCCCAATTAGCAACCAGGTCTGTGAACAACTGGGTCACCTTCAGTTCATGCCAGCAATGTGTTCAGATCCCAGATCCTGCCCTGAGCCCTCAGCTATGTTTCTCCAGCAATACTCATTCATTATGTGCCCTGCATAATGCAGAAAGAAGAATAACCCATGGGTAATTGGATTGCAATCCATTAGCTGCCAGCCAGAGGGGAACTTCTTTCCATGGATTTCTTCTACTCGTGCCCACACGTTTCGAGGTTCATTGTTTTAAATGTCACGCTGCAGAACAAATGGCTGCGGAGGTTAAAGACCTATTGAAATTTTCGGAGTGTATGTTCCACAGCTGTTCCCTTCCTCGGGCTGCTGGCTGGAAGAACTGCCTGAATCCCAATGGTAAGCAGCAGATCACATCTGGATAATCGTGTTCCAGTTGAACAGACACCAGCCAAACCCCGTTTGCAGCTCTACACCATGGATTTTTATGGCTTATCTGTACACGTGTAGCCATTGCTGCCATCCCATTTGTGCCCGGGATAAAGCGAGCAGGGCTCCATTACCAAAGATGAATAGTCTACTGCTAAAACCAGACTTTGGGCCAGATCCTGAGCTGTACCCAGCTGGGATTGGGAAGGGAGGAGGGAAATGGTGACCCAAGAGGAGCCAGTAACAGCTCATCAATCCTGGAGCTGGTTTCATGCCAATCCCAGCATCGCTCAGGGAAGGCGAAGGGCGGCTCCGAGTGCTGCGAGCTGGCTCCAGCCCCAGGGGCCAGCTGCCAATGGTAAAGCACATCCTGTGCCAGCTAGGAGACTTCCCCACTCTTCCAGGATGCTTAGAGAGGGTGGCACAGAGTCACGGAGGTCAGAAAGTCCCAAACTCCCAACTTCAAAGCAAACTCCATCTGGAAAGTGCAGCTGTTCTTCGAGGGAACCGAGCTGGAGCCTGGGATTGGTGTTTGGAGCTGCAGCCACAGGCTCAGTCCTGTTCACACCAAAGATTAACTGTGGAAAATACCCCAATCCCACATTTTCTGCTCAGAATAACTCTGTGATCAAGACTATTCTTGCTAAAATTCCGAATGTTCAGTCTGACACAAGGGTTCTCCCAGGAGAAATACCAACATACCAAAAAAGCTGGAGGAGACAGGGCTTGGTTAAGAAGCATTCCTTGATCTTCCACAATTCAAAAAAAGTTTAATTATCCAAATGCTATTTATAACAAATATAAATGGGATGCTGGCTGGGAAATGCATTTGCACACATTAGATCTTCAAGATAGCCAGACAGTCAGGATTTTTCCTTACCACACAAAGGCCCATGATCTGCCAACAGAAAGCACTCACCAGGCTCATCTGTCTTTATGTCTAAGGGGATCTCTGATCACCAATGTGTGGTTTTCTTATAATTATGCTGACAGCAGTAAAAGAGGATAAAATGGATAAATCACCTTAAAAAATACTGGTTCATGAAGAGTCATCTTCCTTTGCAAACTTGCAATTTTTATATCTCACATCTACACTATTTCTTTAACGTTTTAAAAGCCAGTTTCCCATTTAAGGTGGTGCACAGAATGAAGTGTCCTGCTGCCAGAGGGAGCCTGGAACCACATCATTCCAGAACTGGGAAAGAGTTGGTGACACCCCTCTGCACTCGAAGGATCTCTAGCAAATACACACTCAGGCTCCACTGTGACAGCAAATGTTGCCTTATTGCAAAGAGAGAACAGGAATTAAGCTTCAATGATATCAGAAATACCTTAGCTGAGCCAATGAACAAACATTTTCCTCAACAAAATCTAGGTTTAAATAAGGAGGAACAAGTCACCTTGCTAAAATCAGTGTCAGGGTATTTAAAATATTTTAATATTTCAAGATGCAGGGGAATAAGAGGGAGAAAAATGTTGGTAATGAGTGTAAAGAGTCAGATGCTGCAAGTTACTGTAAGAGCACGTAAGCACTGCCCAGTGAGCAAGTACTGAGCAGGGTCACACTGAAAAGAATCATCCCAGCACCAGCACAGGCAGTGAGAAAGCTTTGGGAGCTGTAGCAAGTGTAGATCTTATCCTATGGGCCACCGATGCAGGAACCTCTGTGGTCTGCACCACCAAAGCAGACCTGCATGGCAGCAGTGCAATGCCAGCATCCTGCACGTTCCTCTGGCTGCCAGCAGAGAAAGGGCATTAGCAATATTAGTGAGATGTTCATGGGAGAAATGCTGGTTTGGATGTGCCAGCTGAGATAAAAATGAGTTTGTTGTAAGCAAAGGGAAAAGCTGCTCAAACTCATGTTGGGAAAGTTTTGCAGCTGGCAGCAGTTGAAGGAGGATGAGTATGAAGATGAATTTTTGACAACTACTTACAGAAAAAGGGTCATCCAAGACAAGGGATCAGACAAGAGTAGCACGAAGGGAAGGATTTTGTCACCTGTTACTGAATCTTAAAAGCACCTTAAATTCAGGATTAGTTTAGAATCACAGGAGAGTGCTCTTCTGCACCTATCAGTGAGAGCTCTTTAGGAGTCTCCAAGCCTCAATGTCCTTTTCTTCCACGTCTCCTGTTTGAATGGACTCAGCCACCAGCTCCCTCACCTTCTCATTTCTCAAGGAATCTGTGAGTTACCACAGTTGTTACTTTCCAAATAAGCCTTAACTTTAATTTGAACAGTTCAAGTAGGAAGTGGAGAACCAGTACTTAACAATTCAGTACTGAAATGGTGTTGTATATATAAGGAGAGTGTTCCTGTCACTGGAGACAAAAGCCTGAGCTGCTCTATTTCCTCTCTCCCCTACACCCATATACAAAACCTTCTAAAATGCAAACTGTATTCCTTTCCATAAGCTCAGTTTAACATTTTTGACCTTTGATTCCCCAAAACTGTCTTCCAGTGCTTGCCCTGGAATTGCTCTCATTAAATTTTTCAATTCTCTTGATTGTCCCATTTGCAATTAACTGATGCCAAAAGAAGCAGTTTCTGTTTAGTGTTTTAAAAGCACAAAACAGTTCTTGAGGCAGATAATTTTGTGGGGGGGAAAAAGAGTATAAAAGTATGCCTTTGGCCTTGATTCTTTTTTTCCCCCCCTTCTTTCTAAAGACCATGCAGGTAAGAAAGGCAGGAAAATGAAGCAGTTACTCACAGAATATTTGTCTGGGGCGGGATCTCGGGGATGGTTTCCAACATCAGATGCATGCATCTCACTGTAGTCCTGAAGCACAGGCAGCGGCTGGGGCAGGAGCAGGAGAAACCAGGCAGGAGCAGAAAATACAAAAAGCCTCCAAGAGCTGAAGGTTTGATCAGCATGGTGTTTGCTGGAGCGTATTTGCCTCAAATCTGAGCTGCAGGGAGCTGACAAAAAAAAGAAGTTTCCCAGCCCCGAGGTGCAGGAGGAGGGGACTCATCAGCATGTGTTTGCAATTAAATTAAGGCAGTTTGACAGTCCAACCGCCCACCCTCCCTGCCATTCTGCACATCACTGGAGATCACACTGTCCCCACCCCTCTCTAACTGTGGCGCTGAAATACAAACTCTTCATTTTGATCTATTTTCGCCTTGTTTCTTCTTTTAAACAGCAAGTTAACTCCTCGCCTCCTCCTCAGGCATCTGTCTGAAAGCAGAGTGCACCTCCATGGACAGCAACCAAAAAATGACCCCGTGCTTCCAGGGCTGAGCTGGGATGCAAAAAATCCAGGGCCATGATTTTTATGTCAATTATTTTTGCCCTAGCACATTCTGCAAACTAAAGAGAGAGTCTTATCCAACACCTATCAAATGTATTGTGCTGTAAGACTTTCAGGAAAGAGGCTGTCACTTATTACATGTTGTTACAACATCAAGCAAAAATATGCCTCCAACCATTGAGTGGGCATGGGATGTAACATGTAAGGGATTTTAAAAGGGAGATCACTAACAGAGATAAATAACCTGCAAATAAAGACAAAACCCCACCCTGGAATGTGTAAAGTTTCTTAGACAGAGTAAAAGCTGATTCATTTCAAAGGTCTTGGACCAAGTATAATTTCTTTCAACAAGGATGTCATTTGGAAAATATCAGGGTTTTTGAGAAATTCAAGGCAACTGAGTGGTGAAGAGGGAAAAAAAAACCACCATGAAATCAACTGAGTTTGAACTGTAGGAAATGCAGGCCCCCATTTGTTTCTCCCCACTGGATGATAAAATTGAGATGTAGAAGGTTGGATTTGTTTCCAGTTGAATTAATCACCTTTATAAAGAAGCTACAGTGAAACCAGCTTATCTTCAGGTTTCAAGCTATTACTACCCAAGATCCTGAGTGTATGGGTTGGGCAGGAGGGAGGCATTAACACACAATAGGATATAAAAGTACTTGAGGAATTTCCAACATGGTACCATCCCACATAACCTGGCAGGTCAAATGAAAGCTTCCCATCAACCTGCCCATCTGCTTTGTACTGTACACTACAAAACAATTAATGTGGTAAAGAAGACAAGAGTGACATTTAAACCTTCCTGGTTCAGATTCTCTGTCACTTGAGCATTTGGGGAGAGCGTCAGGTTTGGGGTTTCACCTAAAATTTCATGCCATGGAAGGTAAAACGTGTATTCTTTTATCCGGCTATAAAAGAGAATTATACTGCAGGCTTTCTGCACTTAGCCCTCAGGCAATCAGCTGTTTGTTTGCCCTGCCATCACTTGGAAATGTAAGCAAGTTCACTGAACTCATGGTTTTGGGCAGAGTGTCCTCTAGCGGCCACCCAACCCAGCCCAGGCCAACCCTGCTCACAAGATCGGGTTGTGAAAAGCCAAATTATCATCTTCAGCCTTCACACAACAACTGGCAGCTGAAATCAGACTGCTCTGGTGGATAGGGCAGTTTTATTTCCACTGAGGCTCTAAGTGCATTAGAAGCACGTCCTCTGTGTGCATCAGGGAGTGCATGGAACGTGACTGAAGTTCTCTGTCCTGCCAGCCTCACTGCTCCCCACATCAGCTCCTTCCAAAGCATGCTGGACTCTGCTAGGACAGGGCAGCACAGCTGGTAGGAGCTGCTCTGCAAAGCTGGGAAAATATGCAAAAACGCTGTCTCCAAACCATGCATCGGTTATTCTGGAGCCACCATTTCCCCTGGCACATCTGGCCACTTTGCAAATACGAGGCTTTTGCTTTCTTCCTCTGTGGTGCATAAACTCTGAGCTCTAAACCAACACTCTGCAACAGCAACAAAAAAAATTCCTTTTTATTTGTATTGCAAAGAGGAGAGCTGGGCCAGAGCTCGGTCCCCTTTCTGTGGCACGAGTCTTGTTTGTGGAATTGCATTTCAGAGTCCGGCTGTGCTTGGGGGGAGCAGCTTTGGGATGGATTGAGGGGGATTTGCCCACTGCTTTGTAGGAATGGGCTCTGGAGCCAAGTCAGATTTAACTGAGCACAGGGAATCATTTCAGTGCAAGAAGGCAAGATCTGCAACGCTCACATTTTCTGAGATCTTCACCACATCTCTCCTGCCTTACTCATCTCCCCTTGTGATAAACAGGATGTTGGTGAGGGTTAAAGAACACCAGCAATCCCACACACCTTACTCTCACATTAATTTGTCTAAATTTCCATCAACATGACAAATTCTTTAAAAAGGAGTGTGCATCTCTGAGCAAGAACAAAAACTTATCTCCTTAACACCAGGGATGGTGTCAACCCTTGTGTCCCATGCACCAGGATTTCCAGCCTCTGCTATACAGGGTTTTCACACCTGTAGAAATCAAGAAAGTTGGGGAGGGGTCCCTCAGGTGGGCTTTTTTCCCCCCTTCATCCTGTGTTTTTTAATTTTTAACTCTCCTTTCTGTCTCTTTTTCTTCAGCAGAAAGATTTCCCTCAGGGGACCTGCCCCCTCTCTACACCCCAGGGAACTGTGATGTTCTGTGTTTTACAATGAAGTGAACATAAACATCATCTGACAAATTTAATTTCCTCAGTACCATTTGTATGACACATCCACGGCTTTCCAAAGCAGAAAAGGATTTTCTTTCAGCACGCATCACGTGAAGGAAAACATTAACGTTGAACTAATCTCCTGTTATAGCTGGGAAAAGGACATTTATCATACACACAGATGACAGGAAGAAACACACAGACAGGCAATTATCCTATGGAATAAAGGTTAACAGATTCATTTAATTAGCAGCAGCTGTATTTGCTATTATGATCAGATTTCTACCACAGCTGAAACCAAAATATTGTTCTCAATACTGGAGAAATGAAAGCCTTGAACACCCGCTCTTAAAACTCCGCGTTAATTAAACACCGAGACAGAGCCCGGGGGACAAGAGGGGAGCAGCAGCTCAGAATGCACAGAACAAACTCCTGACACGTTTGGTTTAGGCAACTCCTCAAAGTACAGAAATGGATGAAATCACCTTTTGATATCTGTGGTTTACAGGTCAAACAGCCAGGGAAATCAGTTTATTTTTTAACCACTCTGACACATTTAAATCTACATCAGTCCAGTGTGTGCTGATCCCAAAATTCATCCTGCACAACTGCATTACCTCAAGGTTTGGAACTTATCATCTGGGCAGGTTGGAGAGATCACATTCTGAGGAGTTCATCTCAAACTATGCACCTGCACCATATTGTTAAACATTTTTTTCTGCTGTTTTTGTGTCTCCAATTATGGAAATAAGCACTCACCTACAAAGTATTCTAATCCCAACATGTTGCAAAGCTATGTTAAGAAGGCCCAAAAGTCTTTACTGAATTTATTGATACAGAAACACTTATTAATAAAGTTTAAATTGCATAACACTTCTGCATGCCTGAGGCCAATTGAACTCTAGTTTATATACAGAGATTTTTCAGCTTACACACTCATGACTAAAGCAGCTTGAAGTTCAGTTCTTTTTGCAAATTTGCTGCAGGATAAAACCTAGAAGGAGTCACATACAAAAAAAAAAAAAGTGACAACTACTGATAACACAAAAGAAAACAAAGCAGGTACAATTCCTGGACAGCTCACAGATCTATAAACCCAGCTCTGCCTCAATCCCTGTTAGAAATGCCTACAAAACTACAGTGCAAGCGCTTGTGCACAGGGAAAATGTATTTACAATTCCCCTTTATTTACAGCCTATAAGCAATACTATTTCACAGTTATATTATACATAAATTTTCTATCTGTTTAGATCTGTGCAGGGGTTTTTTTTGACAAGGGGACAATTTGACAACTTAGAACATAAACTTCCTGTATATATATATATTTATTTATTTATTCAACCTTATCCAGGAAAAAATAGCAGTATTTATGCATCTTATAGAAAGCTACAAAAATCTAGCAAATGTAATAAAAAAGGCAAATCTGGTGAAAAATCTGATAAAATACCTTTAATAACTGGGGCTGGGATGGGGATAAAAACCAAAGAAGGGATAAATGAAAGATAATCCTCCCTCAAATGGTCAGCTTTACCAGAATCTCTGCAAGGCTTACTAACAGGAACCCGAAGTTTAATGTCATTTTTAAAGGAACTTTTTTAAAAGTGTTGTGATTAAACTGAAGGATGACCTGGTAGCCAAAAGCAGGAGGCACCCTGGAGTATGGAGGGGCGTAGAAATTGTGCCACAATCCAGAAAGGCACATACCTGGCATGACACCCATTCAGCAGAATTCTCCAGCAAATAAGAGGCCACAGCCTGTAGGGAAGCACTGAGAATAGTTACACACAGATTCTATTAACCCTCTGTTTACCACCACAGCCAGGAATTGCATTTGTAGAAAGAAATTCATGGGAGTTGCCGGAATCCAACAAAGGGGACGTGCACCTTTACAGGAAACCATCAGCTCAGTGGCCACAGAACTTCCCCACTGCAAATAAAGAAACCAAAATCCAAGGGAGCAAGATAATTTGGGGTACCATTGAGACCAGAAGTGGAGGCAGAGGCAAAACCCAGCCTATAACTGTGTTATGTGCCAGCAGCCACATGATACAGGATTATCAGACAATATTCCCAAAGAGACACAAAAATCCTGTTAAGCAAGGAAAAGTTCTCCACTTCAGGCTTAGACATACAAGTTATTCATTTATTTTCAAAGCCACACAGAACTTTGAAACTATTTTTCATTAAGCAAGTTGTGCGACTCAGGACCATTTGGCAATACTCATTCCTCCTCAGAAAATGAGGAGAGCACACATTAAAAAAACCAAAAGCTATCAAAGTGATACCAACTTAAGTGCATCTGATGGGGCAATGTCTCAACACAGCATTGTTACCTGCTAAGAGAGTCCCTCAGCTTCAGGACTATTTCACATCAACACAAACTCCAGGGTTTCTTTCCAGCCTTTACCAGTTTAAGCACATTTTCCAAACAGGCTGAACCAAGTAAACCTCTTCTAAACACAGTATTTTATCATCCACAGACACTGTGGACTCCCCATTCCTGGAACTGCTCAAGGCCAGGCTGGATGGGGCTGGGAGCAACCTGGCCTAGTGGAAGGTGCCTCTGTACATGGCAGGGAGTTGGAACAAGATGGTCTTTAAGGTCCCTTCCAACCCCAACCATTCTGTGATCCCATGATTCCATGGCATCTCCTTCCACCATCACGACAGAGAGATTTGGGAATAAAAATTACAGCTCACACCCACAGAACTGCACTGACAAGTCCTTCCATACGCCCCTGCTAAAATTTCTATTTCATTGCTGCAGGAATAAAATCACCTACCCAGCTGAGCAGCTTCACTCCACTGTGGAACACTTGTGAACAAGTTGTACTCTGGCCACCTTGCCACAGCAGGGGCACACACACAGGAACACCTGAGAACTCAGTTTGGCTCTCTAGACTGCTCTCAGGTCCTGCAGACCCTCCACAAAACTCTGCTTGGCTGATTTACTGCTCAGGCTGGTGCTCTGCACCTCACTCTGCTCAGCCCAGATAATCTGAGTTCTCTCTCACAAAACCCTGCTTTCAGCTTGCACAAACTCACTGCTCTGTAGCTCTTCTCTACCTCTTCCCCACTCAGAATTAATCTGTAAACACTTCCAGAGGTAACAGTCCCATCCCTGACTACCCTTGCATCCTATCAAACAGCTTTGCAATTCCTCCCTTGCCTCCATTGCTTTAAAAAGAATCCAAAAACCCTAGCACTCGTTCTCTAGAAGAAGATGTTCCCCATTAACAAAACCAGTATTTTGTAAAACACTTTTTACTGAAAAATTATATATAATTTACAAGCAAAACACACCAACCTAAGGGGAGCTGATGCTTTCCTTCTCACTCAAAACCTGGATGCCACAAGGGTAATGCCAAAAATTCTTTCCTTTCTGTAAAAGTTGTGCTTTTCAGAATACTGGAAGAAACATGGTTTGCCAGGTCAGGTTTTAACTAATGATCTTCATCCTCCATTAAACACACACCATGGCAAATGCATGGCAGGTTTAGTGGGAGAGAGCATAGACAGCAAAGGTCTTTGGGGAACTGCTTAGGAGTTTTTCCCAACTGATATTAGGTAGAGCAGCCATGAGATTTTTAGGAGTTATCTCCTGCAATTAGTTTCGAGGGAATTAAATCCTCCTTTCCATAAGCAGCTGAGCAGTTCACCAACTTGCTTCCTAAGGAATCCCTGCTGTAGGATAAAACTATAGCACACAACTGAGAAGAAAGAAGGAACTCAAAAAAGCTATAATGTCAAAGTTTACAGCAGCCACATTCCCCAGCCAGCCTACTGCCTCGGGTGTCACATTCGCAGGCAAGCAAGTGGGACACGTTTGTCAAGCCCTAAGGAATACTTTATTCTCTGCCTACTTCCCCCTTTCTAGAAGAAGGAAAACTACTTTTCCCTGTAATAAAGCAAGTAATACTTCAAGGGATCGGGCAAAGGCAGGCTCAAGACCTTTTCTCTCAAAAAGTTCACGGGAGGGTCTGGCTTTAGTTCCGAGGGTTTGTTTTCCTCCTCGTCCGGCCGCTCGTCCTCCATGTCCTCGCTGTTGTTGTTGTTGTCGTCCGAGGGGTTGGAGATGCGGCTGGCGAACACCTCCTTGTCCAGGAACACGATGGTCTCCATGCGCCGGCGCCGCACCCGCCTCCTCTTGAAGCGGGGCGGGCTCTTCAGCCCGTTGCCAGCCTTGCTCAGAGCCTCCTGGTGGATGATCCTCTTGATGGTGCCGCGGATGGCGATGCGAGCCAGGTCCTGCAGGCTGCGGACGGCCACGGGGGCTGCAACCAAACGAAACCCGTGAGCAGAGAACCGAGGAACTCCCCCTGAAGTCCTCCCAGGAAAAGTTCTGTTTGCTCAGATTAAATCAGGCCATTTGAATTCCCTGCTGGGATTACACAAACAGCTCCATTCAGCTGCTGTCAACTCGGATAAACTGGGTTTCAACTTTCCAAACAAAATTTTAATTGCGCGTTTCTCTCATTAAAAAGTTTCCTGCCTTGATTTCGAGTTCTCAATTGTTCTACAATGTACATCTTAAAGATTGTATGAATGCAGACTGAGTGATGGGAGCTGTGACTGTTTAATGGCTTAGAATAAGGTATTTTCCTGTGGTAGTTAACCAGACCTGAAGTCTGTTAATTCTTCCACAAAATTATTTTTCTATTGTACAGTTCCTTCAGCTTTGCCAAGTTCTGCACCTAGAAAACACAAGTACTATTTCTGCTCTTCAAAAACTGGTTCAGACTTAGTGGGTGAAGACAGGCTGGAAACCATGTTGTAGAAGTAATTATAGAAACATTACAGTAAGTTACTGTATTAAAATGCCTCCCACATTAATGGCCTGGAAGACTATTCTGTCTTCTGCACTTATTTGCTGCCAGCCTAGAAATGCAGCAAAAATTAAAAAAAATATGTATAAATGCACACAGAGCCATGAACTAAAATGAAGAAAACTGACACAAAAAGTCCCTGTCCTCTGCCAATAAGTGAGCTTTTCCTGGGACCTGAATGAAAGAAGCAGAAAATAACTACGTGTAATTTATGTGCAGGTCTCACTACAAAGCAAGAACATGCTGAAACATGCATTTATTGGACTGTCTAGCATGTTGTGGGCTGTTTCCTGAGCTCCTCTCTGTCATGCAGACACCTTTCCAGGGTAAGACCAAAGCCTGACTAATCTCTTTATGAAAGCACCTCTGTCTTCATGTGTTCTTAAGAGGCCTCTTGACACTGAAGTATTAATCTAAAGATTGGGGCCACTGATACGACCTGCATTTCCAAACAGCTAACCAAGAACTGCACAACTTGTATCCCTCAAGCATTCCAGGCTCAGGAGAGTTCTGGATTGCTGGGGGTGAGAGTCTTTGGGTAGATACAACATTTGTTCACAGGTACTGCTTGTGTATTTTCCTTTCCTTGTGGCACAGTGCCTGAGAATCCCTGACAGGATTCAATCATTCAGGACTGGAACAGAATGTACAAAAACAAGGATAAAGCACCCTGCAAAGTTTGGGTACAACTTCACAAGAAATCATTTGTGTTCAGAATGATGGCCCAGTGGAAGGTGTCCCTGTCCACAGCAGGAATACTGAAATTAGATGATCTTTATGCTCCCTTCCAACCAAGGCCATTCTGTGAGTCTGTGATTCAGAATCTATTTCATTCAACTCCAACACTTGCACAAGA
Source organism: Pycnonotus jocosus (assembly GCA_013400435.1). Classification (NCBI taxonomy): domain Eukaryota; kingdom Metazoa; phylum Chordata; class Aves; order Passeriformes; family Pycnonotidae; genus Pycnonotus; species Pycnonotus jocosus. The sequence goes on along the minus strand of VWYP01022444.1, from coordinate 17,336 downwards.
GAGAAAACTGTTCAAAAAAAGGAAGGACTTGGAGTCATTTTCCTTGAAAGGATTCCCAGGGATGTTGCAGCTCCCAGCCAAGCAGCAGAAGGAACTCCCCCATGCTCAGGAATGTCTGTACTCACGCAAGTGAACGAGCCTTGATTTTCCTGAATCTGCGTGGTTTGGCTGAATCAAAGGAGCAAAAGAAACAGCAAGAATCTTCTTCGTCTCCCAGGCAGAAGGACCAGTGCGAGTTATCTTAGTCAACTGAAGCAAAACAAGGAGATTATTGTCCATTGTGGGAACTACAGTGAGATTTTGAACAAAAAAAAAGAACAAATGACTTTTCTGCCTGGACAAGTTGAAGTACTGGAAGCTGCAACAGTAAAGTGTGATAAGGAGAAACAACACTGTTTTTTTGAAAAAGAAATTGGGAACTTCTTGCAGGATTAGCCCTAAGTAACGTCATCTATTGCAACAGAGCATGGGCACTGGTAATTTGGGTCACTCTGCTTGCCCAGATCTTCCTCCAGACTGGACCAGAGCAGCTGTGTCTGACCTCTGGGAAAAGTCCTGAGTCACCATGAACATTTGCTGCTGAAAAGGTCTGCGGATCAAATCTCCTACCCCAACCCACTGCACAGCTTCTTACTGGGAAGAAACCCTGCACCCTGCTCCTCTCACGTTCCCTGACACAGCTAAAAGGTCAGGCACTTGACCCACATTCTACTAAAAATAATCCACTGACACTTGCAAATAGAGACATCCTGCATGCTCTTTCAAGAGCCAGTCAGGGTGCAAAAAGTTGTGTTTTGCCATTAAGCACAACACAAAATTATATAATTAAACAAAGCTTTGCTCACATTTTCTGCAGTGTGGAAGTAAAATTGCAATTAACAACAGACTGCAATATGTGGAAGGCTGCAGAACTACAGATTTCTTCAATATTAGGAATGTGCAGAGTTCACTTTTCAGTCATAGTGAAAACCAGTGCACTTAATTCTTTCTTCAGCCTGCTACAAAACCAAGATAAAGGAACAGCTACTGACTAAAGCAAGATCAGAATTAAGAATAACTGAAATATAAGTAAAAGGGCAGTCAACCTTCTCTTCTAGAGGCATGACAAGAATTCCCCCAACTTTCAGCAGGTTCTTCATGTAGTCCTCGTGCTCCTTCTGGACTCCAGCTCCACAGTAAACACGGTCATACTGAGTGCAGTCTGGAGAAATCTCTAAACAATTGCCTATGACAAAGGATGGCTCACAAAATTCAAACCTGAAAGTAAAAAAGGCTTGTGTTAGACAAGAATATGACAATTTATGGAATAAATTATTTTCACAATTCTGGAAAAATGGAACTATGAAAAACACTTGAAAAACACCCACAGTTTTACAGGATTTCTCCTCCAAAGCCCATCTATTCTAGACTTTATTGTAACAGACCACAGCTAGGAATCTCAAAAAAACAGCACAATGAGGTCAGAATTCATGGATTAAAATCTCCAAAGGATAAGGATGCATAATTTCATACTTGAGCTGCAGGTAACTCTTCAGAACAAGCTATTTTTAGTCACCTGATGCTGACTCAGTTGTAATATGCAAATACAAATATTAGACCTGCACTTCCAAATGACAAAGTCTTTTAAGGGCTGCACCTGGGTTTATTTTTGCATTTTCAAAAGCTTTCAACTGGTTTTCAGATGTGGGGAATTACCACCTGACACTACAGAAGTAAGCTGTGCTGAAACCAATGGAAGTTCTGCCATCAGCTTCAAAAGAGCTGTGACTTCACCCTTCATAAAAAAGACCTTTTGCCTACAGTATTTCTGACTCGGTTTAAAAGAAAAATGAGTGGTTCTCTGATGCCTGTAGTTTTCTCACAAGCTCCAAAACTTTTTAAGTGTTAAGCCCTATGTTTAAAGGCTGATTTTGGTAGAAGTTGTTTAACACATCCATTCTTTTAGTGATATCTTGAGTGGCAGCTCAACACAGCACCTATTTATTCCTGAACGCTTCTTGGAGCTTTCTGAGTTTGCAAAGAGTGCTGGACATTCAGAGCAGCCAGAGAACAGTTCCTGCACACGCTGTTCCAAGAGCACAGCCCAGCAGACATCACTCAGCAAAGCAGATTTTCCAAGCATGTTTTTCTTAATTCAGCTTGGTTTTGCTACACAGCTATATTTGCCTGGAGACAGAAGAAAGTCTTCCTTAAAACATCTCCTCAAACAATAGCAATGTGACTGAAAAAAAACCCTGTTGAGCACCATCCATGCCAGGAACTTTCAGTCTTCTGCCAACATGCAGAAAATGCAACCCCCTCCTCAGCAGCTTCCCAGGGCAGCAGGAACAGCAAAAGGCTGAGTAGCCTAAAATTCTGCATGTCATGATTTTAATTTTCTTCCTCCCAGGAGAGGAGGATATCAGGTATTCACAGATGCTTTGCTTCTCTGTTTGAACAAACTGTGAAACAGATCCAAAAATGTGACAGCCACAACTTTTATTGCTGAGGTTACAATTGGCAATGGTTATCTAGCTGGGAAGTTATTACTTGTGACAGCAGCAGAATGGAGGGTCTAAGGAAGAACATAAATCAAATCCCAGGCAGTTTTAGTACCGACTTAATCATCATAAAACTACCTTCATATTTTAAAATGCCATTTTTCCTTCTTCTCAGATAAAACATATTAGGCCATCACAAAAACCAGTTCATAATTTCATCACCATGCAGGCTCCCAGATCACAACCACAACCAAGTATTGTTACTTGCAAGTTTTAAGCTGTTACTGCAAGTGCATTTAAAAATAAACAAACTTCCTCAGCTCCCTCTAAGCCCTGCAACATCAGCACTGCTATTAAAAACACTGCAAACATTTCTGAAACTCCCCCACGACACACACAGGCTTCGAAGGTCACACATTGCAGCTCAGCAAGCCTAAGGAGCCTGAATCCTCAGATTACCCTGAATCCAGAGGGGCCACATGGGAGCAAGAACTGCCCTGAGCGAAGCCAAAAGCACAAAATTAATCCCAACAGGCATTTTGCATTCTTACTTGTCAAAGCTGTCGCTTGTTTTAATGAAAAAGTCCAATTTCTGCTTCGCGTACTCGATCACGTCAGAGTGAAGCTCCACACCGTGGTTAACCCCGAAAGGACCTGCAAGTGCACAACACCAGGGAATGGCAACAGCAACAACAGAAAATCCAGCAGGATTAATACACTTTGGGTTCCTTCCTCCAGCACATTGTTCCATGAGTGCCAGAGCTGGTGTTTGTGTAGGGTCAGCTCTGTCACTGCTACAATGGGATTTGCAACCCTATACCTGCAATTTCTGGCAGCAAATGAGCCTCTTGTGCATAATTGATTCTGAATCATTTGCTCTTAACTGTGGAGGAAACTTCTCTATAGGAGGGAAACATTGATGTCATTGCTGTGTAAGTGACCACCTGGAAAAAAATCCCCATGGCCTGCACGTTTTAGCACATCCAAGTTATTTTTATACCCCCTTGCTAAAAATCTCTGCTATTAATCAGGAACAGTCATCATACACTGGACCTCAATTAACAGCAAAAACAAACTGGAAAATACAGAGGTTGTTCAGCACTCATGCTTTTTATTCAAAACTGACAGGGAAACTTTTGCAAAAAGAATATAAAAGCCCTGGAGTTACATATTGGTATTCTAAGTTATGTCAACAAACCTAGGAGAAAATCACAAATGGGAAATTATATTTTACCCTGAGAATAAACATCCCAGCAGATAAAATTCTGGACACTTCCCCAAAATTTAAGTACCCTACAGCCACTTGCTATCTATCCTGGCAGCACAACTCTGACTGAAACACTGCAGGGGGAATTTAAATTATCCAATTACACTTGGATGATTTGCTTTGTGCCCAGCAGATGTGGTCACAAAATCACTTTTGCTGCACTGAAGTGTTTCCCAGAGAATATTTCCATCTGTGTGTTGGGGAGTTAAGAGTCAAAAGTGGATCTCAAACATGTCTCAGTGCTATCAGGACTATGAACACAAACCAGGCATGGAGCAGGTACAGTCACAGCTTTCTGTGGACTTGCTCAGTCCCAGTTTCAACTCTACTCCTGATCCTGACCTGGGGTCTTGCCTAATGAGAAACAAACCCAGGTTTGTGTCCAGACCTGCAGGAATCCACTACAGCCACCTCTGGAGCTACATTGCTGCCTGTTCTGATCTGCTACGGAAATCTGGATCCCATCCAGTTCCAGAGAGAAGGCTGTGAGAATCCTGATAAATTGCTGAGCTGGATTAATGCATTCTTTACTTTCCCAGCTACCTTTTTAGCTCCATTAGGGAAGGAATGCCTCATCCCTGATTTCAAAACCTCTTTTCAAAGCTCTAACACAAACAGTTAACGTGACTGAAGAGATATTTACCCAGGATGAGTCCAACCATGGAACTCAGATAACCAGTGCCACTGCCAAGGTTCAGAAACGACAGCCCTGGTTGCAGGTCCAAAGCTTCCATCACCTCCGAGTAAATGCACGGTGCTGAGAGATGAATATTTCCATGCTTCCATGCCAAGTCCTTGTAGGCATTGTCTTTGAACTCTTCCAGGTAATAATCTGCCCGATCAATGGCTCGGAATGCCTGTTCCACCAGCTCTGTCCTGATGTACTGGGCCTCCTTCAGGTTATCAATTAATTCATCGTTATCTTCTCCCGCACTCACCGCGCCTCCCATCTTCAGCAGCCTCCTAAAAACACTAAAAGTGAAATAACAACAAAGCAAGGTGAGGTACAGAACATGCACTCCAACACTAAATTACACTGCTGTACATGGAGCACTTTGAGAGAGGTCTTTACGTACTCCAAGGGCCACAAGCTCCAGAAAAACCTCACCCAGCGCTGCCGTCCCCCATCCCAACAATGGAAAACAAAATGCAGCAGATCTGGCATCCAGTACCTGACACCAGTAGGGAAAAAAAATCACAATAGGCAATTTCAATGTGCAAGGCCTGTCTTCAAACCCTCCCACCGTTTTACCAGCACATCAGCTGAACCCTTTTATATAAAGGATTATTCCAGCTCCTGTGCTTAGGAGTCATTTTTCACTGCAAGCCCAAACAACAGGGCAAGTTTGGGCTGTCTGTCAGAGCTCCTGTCACACACAAACCTTCTGCCTCCAACAGCACCAATGGCAAACGAAGAGACTAAGACACAGGCAGAAAATCCAGAAAAATCTCAAATTACATTTCCTTTGAACGTGCATCAGGATGTTGATTGCACAGAGATTCAAAATACCCAACAAAACTCTGACCTGCCGACCTTGCTTACTTTGGCAAATGCACTTTAGCAAATGCACTTTCACACAGCTCATCTCCAGAGCCTGAGCCACCACCATTAGTAAACCACTTAATGACACAGATAGCATCTCCAGAGAGAATTTCCACTGCAGCCTACAGGTTTTAAAGGAAAACATATATGGGAACAAATTCACTCAAAATTAACCTGGCTTCTTCTCCCCTTCTTGTATCTTAAGGAAAAAAATATCTCGTCCAGAAAGCACAGCATGATTTTTAAGATGTGATTATTTACAATGCCTTTCCCTGCTCACAGTAATAACCACGACGTAGCAGCTTTGGAGTTCATTCCTGGGATCAGAAGATCTGCCTACTGCGAAATTGATGGGGTTTATTTGTTACATTCAGCCAGAGCAAATTATACACTTTCATTTTCTCAGGAAACAAAGCAAAGCTACAAGACTCCAAGGAGATTTCACAGTTGTTCAAATAACACACCATTCTGATTACCTGTAGAGGCACACAAAACAGAATATACTTAGGCAGGGGACTCGAGCCAGTTCTTAATCCATTCATGTCTCAAACACATCAATCCAGTTCAAGACCATTAATAACACTGGCAATAAAATGCCACCACTTCACTTTCTACAGTTACTCCTTCATTTTCTCTACAAAAAATGATTGTGTTTTATTACTTCACAGTGGGAACACATCAGGTTGAAGGTTCAGGTGGGTTATCTACCAATTATTTTTTCCCTCTCCTCTTACACACAAAAAACCTCATTGCATTTGCAACATTGGGCTGCCTGTATCTTTAAGTCTTTTATTTAACATTCCACATTAACATACTCTCTTCATCAAGGATCTTTGATTCCCGTGACTTTCTTTTATATATTTTTGTTCTTAGGCTTCCTTCATTCTTTCACTCCTTTTGCTACCAAAAAAAAAATAAAATTAGAAAATCTACATTTATAGATTTGAAGTATGAGTAGGAATTGTGCCTTTAACAGTGCTCCACTTCGGATCCCTAACAAATTCCTGCTGATGTACGCAAGCCCCACTGGGACAACTGGTCTGACCTGGTTTTAGCTCAGCTCCATGGACAACAAGGGCGCTTCCATGTTCTACACCATGAAAACAACAACAAACACAGCTGGCTGAGACATTTTCATAATGGGATCAAGGAATATCTGCGCTGTGACAGGTGTCAGTCACTTCTGAAATCATCACTTTCACTGGACATTAACTTACTTCCAGTGAAATGCATGTTTTATAGGCAGAACTTGAAACTCTGGCATTCGAACTCCTCTCTTCATGTGATTCCACGCATTCGCTTTACTTGGTGGAAAATGGGAAACAAGTAGGGCTTATTTTTATTAAACTTTTCAAAACAAAACTCGCTCTCTCCGCAGCAAAAGTGAGGAAAAGCATTTTCCTCATTTGTAAGGCAAAACAGAGATTTCCCCAAATGTGATGAGGGACAAACTCCACACGCAGAAATTCGGACGGCTGCCCAAAACAGAGACATCCAAGGTGGCTTTGCGTGTTGAAACATCCCCTCGCTGCCATCTTCCCCTTTGAGAAAAACAAACCAGAACACGAACCAAGCCCCGGCCCGAACAAAACCCTGGCACTGGAGCGGCTCCTGCCCAGGCACACCAACACCGCCCCACGCCCAGGGCAGGGCTCAGAACAATGCACAAAGCTCAAAAATGCGGCTGGGCAAACCCTGCCCCGACACAGCACTGGGAGTGGTAAAGGGGAGATTTATTCAGTGATTTAAGACAAAAGCGGTACCTCAACGGATGGTTCGGCTCCGTTCGGCTCGGCTCGGCTCCGTTAGGTTCGGTCCGTTTCGGTTCGCCTCGGCTCTGTTCGGTTCGGTTTCTCTCGGCTCTTTTCGGCTTGGCTCGGCTCGGCTCGGCTGGACTCAGCGGAGGCCGGGGCGCTCGGGCTGTAAACACTGCCCAGCTGAGCGCCGGCTGTGGCACTGCGCATGCGCGGAACGCACCACCGCCGCGGGCGGGGGGAGAAGGGAGCGCACCACTGCTGCCCGGCGGGGGGCGCAGTTTGGGCCGTACCACGCCGAGCCGGTGCGGGGGGCAGGACTGTACCACGGCTGGTTCCGGGAGGGGAGTCCTGGGGATGGAACCGGCTGGAATTGGCCCCATCAGATACGGGGAAAACTTCCAGCAACTTCTCCCAGAAGCCACCCCGCTACCAAAAGCTTGCCAAGCACACTCAGTGTAACGTACCAGGGCCAGACATAGGCTGCGATTCACTTTCTGGTTTTTCCCATCGCAAAGCTCGTGGGAACATCTCCCCATCCCAGCATGGATGCCTTTCCCCATTCCCGGACTCTCTGCCCTTCCCAAAGTTCTTGTTGCCAGCACGAGGCTTCATCTCCACACCTGCTCCTCCAGCTCAGGGCCCAGTTGTCCCGGTTATCCCAGCTTCTGGTGGGATCGGGGCATCCCGGGATGCAGGGAGCGAGCACTGGGAGATGCCATTGAGTTGCTGGCACAGGCACACTCCTGTGTGAAGCCTGGCCAGCACCAGATGTTCTGGTATCATTAGTCAAGCTTGGGAAAAATCATGGGAACTTAAGGGGAAAAAAATTGTGGTGGGAACTGGTTGATATTCTTAATTTCGAGCCTGTGAACATCCAAATTTAGTCACTTGCTCGGATTTTTTTTTCCCCCTGCAAGCATAAATGCCAGATGTGGATTTACTGAGGGATAAATAAGTGAGATGCAGATTCACCTGATTCTAGGGGCTGGGGCTTGAAGGAAACATGGAATATTGTGAAATTTCACAGTATCTGATATGTTATTCATTTCATGAGGCATCCCTGTCCCATAACTGAGTGTTAGGCCACAAATTTAAATTTTACACACCCGTGTGAACTCCTTCAGTGACCTGGGGAAAAGCTGTTTCTTGTTAGTTGTCTAAGACTGAGAGAAATTATTCTCTAAAAGTGCGTGTCTGTTTTCATGTGTAAGTGACCCACCCAGCATTGGCTGATGCTGCAGATGAAATAAAATTGTCTGGACTGGCCTTGGATGTAGGACTTCATATGACTGCAAAATGAGAAGGAATAACTGCAACAAGACAAGAGGACTCTTAATTCAAGTTGATGAATTATGAAAAAAAAAAGCTGTCTTGGCAGACACAACAAGCCTGCAGCGGAAAAAAAAATTAAGAATTACCCTGGTAAATGAGACTCAAATAAGAGAAAGTGAATCAGCATCCGAGATTTATTTATGCTTTAAGGTGATTATCTCAGCTCCCTTCATTAACGTGATAACAGCAGACTCTGCAAACAGGCGCAGGGTAATACTGTGGATGTCTGCACTTTCATTTTGCAGAAGACAGCTGCCTGGGAGAATGGGATTATTCGTGGAGAGCCAGCTCTGAAGCTCCTCCTTGCTGATTCAACCGAAAGAGGCCGTGGTGATTGCACTCTCCTCGTCTTTCACAGGGAGAATGCTCAGAGATAATGGCAACACATGGAAACTGCAAACTCAGGACACACAAACTCCTTGCACGTGTGATCCCATTCAGCATCTGCTCCCTTTGCTGCTGGAATCACTTGGAAAATAGCAGTCGGGTTTGGCGGTTTTTTGGGAGGATTTTGTGTGCAAAAAAACTTGTTAAAATAAAAGCTGGATTGAAAAAAAATGCAGTTGTTGCTAAAGCAGCTGTGCTGTCAGCAGAGAGCTCACAGGGGTGGAAGAGAGCGCTGCTTGTGCCTCTTTCTGGCAGCGAGGAGCCCTCAGGAAGCCCAGTGAGAACCTGAGGAGTGTTTTAGAGATTCCCAAATACGCTGTCCCCTCCTGGGTGTATTCATGACTCCTAGCAGCCTGAAACTTCCAAGATCAGCGAGGATTGTAGCTCCTGTTTCCAGCCAGAGAATTACAGGGAGAAACACACAGGGTGGGTATTTACCCACTGCAGGTCCCACCTCATTTCCTGCACCCCAAACATGTCATGAGCACAGCCACAGGGAAGGAGCAGCTGAAAGGACATGGTCACCCCCAAGGATGATTTCTGCATCTCTAACTCCTGCAGCTCTAACTCTGCTGCACGTGGCCCAAATCCCTCATGCCACGCTGTGCCCAGACAGCCACACTGTCACTGCTCCAGGGGCTCAACCCCAGCTTCCCACAGGTTCTCCTCCCCTTTTCCCCATCTCTTTTCTTCCAGAATGTAGCTGTGGCTGAAAACACCTCTGTGGGCATCAGAGCGTGGAGCTCCAGCCGTGGAGGATACCAAAAATTGCCTGATAATATTGCAAAAATCCCCACATTTCAGAAAAAAAAAGAATGGTTGGGCGTTTCATCATTCCATGTATCTCCAGCTGCTGATTCTCTGTGCTTCTTGCTTCTTCTTCCTCTGCTCTTTACAAAGTCCTTCCTTCCCTCCTTACAGCTCCCTGGGGCTTTGTGAGCCAGGAGTTTCAGTCAGGAATAGATCAGTGACTCTCTCCTGTCCACAAACACCCGTGGGCAGCTGCCCCTGGCTTGGAGAGCCCCAGCAGGCTCTGAGTGGACAAAGCAGAGCAGGATAAGGAAAGCAGGGACTGGTGGCACTCAAATGGCAGCGTTTGTGTCCCAGCCGTGCACCACAAGGTGTCCCCAGCAGTACAGGCATTGCCGCGGGGTTCAGAGGTGGAACCTCAGCATCTTCTCCCTGGCTGGGAGGGCAGGGTCCCTCACAGGCACAAGACCCCACTCTCAGCAACCACACTCTTACCAGGGAGAATCACCCTCCATCCTTCATTAGCTGAGATAATTGCTGAGAGCGAGCAATTTTCACAAGGCCAAGCTGAAGCCAAGGTTTTCCTTGTCTTCATTTCCCCCTGTCTTATCGTTTCCAACTTCATTTTTTTTTTTAAGACCAATTTCTTCAATAAATATTTTCAAAACAACAGCCAGCATGAATTAACTTCTGAACTCTCAGTGATGCTGAGTTAAAAATGAGATGATTTCATTTATTTGGAAGATCAAACAGTATTAATGCATTTTTATCCCCCAAACCAGGGCCCAGCAGACTGAGCTGACCTGCAGCCTGGCGATACAGATGGTTGGTTAAGTCAACAGGGTAATTAGTGAGTGACAGGAGGACTCACATAAATTAAGAGCTGGGGGAGCATTGAATCATAGGGGTATATTTTCACCTTTTTTTTCATTTTGTAAAATATGCTGCGTTGCCTTTTCTGTGGTCAGTTTGGCTCTATACCACTTTCATATGCAAATATTCTGTATATGGATATGCACACACATGCATAAATTCAAATACATGCAGACATATGCAGTTACACTAGAATTAATATTAACACACTGACAGCGAATCGCTTGAGATCCTCCTGCCCATGCAAAGGATTTCCATATTTTTATGTGTGTGTGTGTGTGTGTGTGTGTGTCCTCTTGCTTCACTTCATCTCAGGGCTCTGTGAGTAATTGCTGAAGCAAGAGGAAGAACATATGTCTTGATTTCCACTGGATTGCACCGCACATAAGCAGTGCCACATGGAAAAAGGACTCCTAAAGCCCTGGATTCATCTCACTTAAGTGTGTCACTGAAGGAAGGCAGCCAGGAGATGCTGCAGCCTGGCTGAGAGTGGGAGAAGGTGTCACCAGACATCCCTGACAGTGGGGACATGCAGCAGAGAGATGTTTCATCTCTTCCTGGTACTGCCAGGAGCACCAGCGAGCCCAGCTCCCTGTCCTGTCCCTCTGCTGCCTTGTTGTGGCCCATGTGCTGTGATTTAGGAGGCAGCTCTCTAATAAAAATCTCAGAAATCAAGCTTTTCATATTGAAAATCATTCCCAGATCTTTCAAGTGGTTCATGGATTAAATAAAATCGATGGGTTTTATGGATTTATAAATAATAAAAATGCCATCAGATGGCAGCCATCTCACACTTCCCTCCTTTGCCTTTGGCAGTCCTACGTGTCCCACCTGCAGACTCACTGGTCAGGCTGAGCCAGACACATTTGTCCCCTCAAAGACCACAGGGGCTCATCCATCCTGCTCAGAAGGCCCTTCCAAAACCTCCCTCCTCCAGCAACAGGAAAACATCTTCAAATTTCCAGTGGAAATTTATTCCTGGCCAAGATGTGTCTTATTTGATCTCCCACCCATATATCCTCTAACATAAATCATTCCCCTTCCTCCCACACTGAATGTATTTATGAAAAGTAATCATATCCCCTCTTAACCTTTGTTTTTCTAGGCTAAACAAGCCAAGCTCTTTTAATCTCCTCTCCTAAGATAGGATCTCAGTCCTGCTAATCACTCTGCCAGTCCTTCTCAGCACCTGTTCAAGGATAAATTAATCTTTTCTTTTTCCAAAGAGACATCCCAGAACTACACACAACATCCCACAGGAGGTCGTACCAATACTGGTATTTCTCTGCATCTGCCAAATAAATGGTTTGTTGCATGAGACTCTCAGCAGAACAAATGGAAAATAGATGCAAATCCGTAGATTAATAACCATAACACAACCTTAAACGTAACAGAACCTTACTCAAGGAGATCACTGTGTTACTCGGACTTGCATTCTGCACCTTTGAATTTGTGGGTGCAGGTCCTTAGCAGGTCTTAATCAGTGGGTTTTCATATTTTATTTAAACCTTGGTGAGTACCAAGACCTTGTATTAAAGGAGGCACTGGGGAAAGTATTTTCTGTGTTTCCCTCAGCCTTTGCTGTGGCAAAACGTCCTTTGAAATCACAGCTGAGGGTTTGAACTGTGGAGACGCAGAGTCAAATGATGAAAAACATTTTGCATTCGTCTCTTCTCTTTTCAAAATGATTTTCCAGTTTTACTCGGGATTTAATTAAATTTCTGTGACCCAGGCAGGGAGTTCAGCCTTTCTTGATTAATGCTCTTTTAAGTGGCTCTGCTGATAAGAATTTAACATCAACAATTGAGCTAACAAGCCCCAGTGAACAGTTTATAGCAGGAGACTAATTCTATTAACACTTTGCAATGTCAGGACTCCACTTTGAGCTCAGAGCTGAGAGGAGAGATGGGGGAGACAGAGCAAATGTAAAATTTGGCAACTAAATCACCAAGATTCAGCTTCTTTGTGGGCAGAGCTCATCTAGAAACTATTTTAGCTGACAAAATCAGAATTTCACCTGTTCTTTTTTTTTTTTTTTTCCCTCCTGACTGATGTTCTGCACTTTTTTGGCTGGTTGTGATAAGGGCTGGGAATAAGGAGTGGAAGTGAATGGCAGCATTGATAAGAGAAATGAAAGGGTAATGTGATGACATGATACTGGAGTGGGGCCTCTGCAGTTAGCCCTGTCTGTGCTGGATGTCTACTGCAGTACAGGATGGTCAGGACAGAGATGCTTCTGCTGACAGTTTCAAATTAGTCTGCTGTGAAAGGAAAATTGAGGTGAAAGCTCTGCAGAAACCTTTCTGTTACTTTTTGGGTGACAATAGCAACATCTTGTGGGTCTGTTGTGATTCACAAGAATTTTCTCTCTCCCTTTCCTTCTCCTCCCTACCCTGCTAAAAGTACCCCTACAATCTCACTCTGTTTGTGGTACAAATTCTTGGCCAAGATATTGCAGATCCATCCATCCATCCATCCATCCATCCAGAGCTTCTCATCTCCAGTACCTGGACACCCAGGTTTGGATTCATCTGTTCTGAGCTGCCCACAAACCTCATGCAAGAATCTCCTTGGTGGGAGCCTCAGAAGCCAGAGCATTATTTTACAGCTGTTGTTTTGCTCTCTCTCCTGGACAGCACAGATGCCTTTCTCCATCCCTGGCCACCATCTCTCCTGTTGACCTTTCTTACTTCCTCAAGGCACCCACTTAGGATTCCCTCTCATTCCTGCTTTGCCTGGGATCAATCCTGTGGCTCTGCAGCTCACCAGGAGTGCAGGAGGATTGGAGATGACCATGGATGATGGGGCTTTTCCAAGGCTGGTGGCTGAGGTCTATCACAACAGGAGCCCCAGCACTGTTCAGTACTCCCTGAGCTGTTTCCCCTGCCCATCTCAGGAACAGGGGTGACCCTAAGTGCTGCTGGAGCTGATCCCTCCCAGGGGTGTCAGCAAGCCAGCAGTCACAGCCCAGGCAGGGCTGGGTGGCTGCACCCCTGTGTTCATCCACGCTGTGGCTGGTGTTCACAGGCTATGCCCGGTGTTTGTTTATTTATTTTACAAAACAGGCTAATGATTTTATTCAATTATTTAGGGGATTTGATTACCTTTGCTGTCAGTGTAGTGTTTCAGCCCCTCATCAGCACTGGTGTCCCACATCACACACTGCTCCTGCTCGAACCCCGCTCCCTCAGCTGGCACCTCTTTGCTGTCCCTGGACAAAACCAGTGACAAAACATGCCAAAGGCACACAGCCACCCTCCTCCCTCTCCCCCCATGGTTTTTGCTACAGCCTTGCTGCAAATTGTGGCTGTCAGCAGGGGAGCACACTCACCAGGGGACTCCAGCCATAATCACTGCAGAGCTGATGCGTGGATCTGAGTCCTGGCTGCTCCCCAATATCAAATCACAGCAGGGACCCAGCTAATACCCTTGTTCCCTCTCCCAAAAACGTGAAAACCCACTGAGAAATCCTTGATGAGGGAAGCTCAGACAGCACTCCTGACCTCTCAGGACATGAAGCAGCCAAAGCTTTGGTCCCCAAAGGCACCTGCACTGCCATGGGCTGTGCTTGCCATGGGAGCCATGTCACGAGCATGGTCAGAGAGCCCTCTGCCTTCATCTCTACAGCTGTTGGAAGTGGCCTCCTGCACAAAGGGCAGTGTCCTCATTAAAGCCCGTGGAGGGTTGCCATGTGGCCAGCAGAAATTTTGTTTTGTTTTATTTCGGGAAGCGGCACAGTAATTTATTCACCACCTCCCAACGTAATAGGGTGACAGATGGGAGCTGGGCCCTGGCTTTCATGGGAAAGGCTCCACTCAGCAGGGAAGCAGTAAGTTTCCCACCTAATCTTCTGCAACCTTCAGACTCCTAACAACTGTAAGAAGCAAAGCAATGGGTAGTTATTAAATTAATGACTTCATCCCCAAGCTGGTAATAAATATTTTATAGTTTTATCTCTCCACCCTGTAGACTGCTCTAGACAGACCAGACTGTTTATTAATCTAGCTTCTGGATTTATGTTATTTAATTGCTAAACAGCCTCAGCATGGTTAGGCTGGATTATTAAATATCGGAGCATGAGAAGGAGTCTTCTAACAAATGCAAAACCTGAGGAGCTTGATCTTGGACTTGGCTTCTCAAAACCAACTTCCCTGCAGTGCTAAGGCCAGGTTAGCCCCTGTTTGAGTCTGGAACACTCAACCATTGCCTCATGCTCACTGTAGGTGGACTTTGGGGCTTGTTGGGAGTAAGGAAGAGGCAAGGAAAAGTTCTGGCACATCCTGGTTTCAATAAGGGTGTGCTGTGTTAACCTGCAGTGCAGGATGCTGTGAGAACATCTTAGTACAGACAAGTTCTTCTGAGGAAGCTCAGGCAGAGCATATGTCCTTGTTCTACCCCCTGATGGCTCATGTTACTTTGGGTCATCACAGATAGTCCCTGTCACTTAAACAAAGAGCACTGCAGTCACAGGTATGAAGACAGGCTTTAGAGGTTCTTATACTTCCTTGTGGACAGGCTCAAAAATGTCTTTAAAACAGATACTACCATTTTTACAACAGCGGCTGGTTTATTGCTCCCACTGAGAGATGGGGATGAAGGCAGCTGGAATAACAAGAGCTGTTTGTCTGAAGAATGCATCATCCTCATGCTTTGCAAAGCCTCAATCCCACAAGCCCTTATGTACAAAGCAGAAGGTCGTTTCAGGATATATCTTCTCAAAAAAGTGTAGGAGAGGTGAGTGTGTTGACAAGTGCAGGCCAGAGCCTTTGAATCCAGCCAAGCTGTACTGGAGCAATTTCCAGCTCAGGGCTGCTCTGTTGGCTGCAGTGTCACCTCCAGCCCATCCCATTGCTCCCCAGCCTCAGCATGGCCTTTCTGAGGCCCAGGGGGGGATGAATTTGACGCTAAATGGAATCTCTGAAGAGCAAACCCCTTCCTGATCACCCAGCTGTGGGCTTTTCAGGACCCTTTGGTTGTGGGAGCAGGGTGAGGTGATTTGAGCCTTCACTCAGAGGAGCTGTGGGGCAAGGGGAACAAAAATCAGAAAAATGCACAAGGCTGGGAAAGACCCCTGCCTTTCTTGCTCACAGCTGAAAGCCATGGCTGGAATGGGAGAGATTAGGTCAATGCTGACAACTGGAAGGTGCTACTGGAGGACTGGGTCATTAGCAGCATTTAACAATTAACAGCAGCATCAGCGAGGCCAAATGACTCTCGCTGGTCAATGGTTTATCGATGTGTTTAGAGACAGCCATATGCTGACGAGTATCTTTTCCCTGGCATCCTTGAAGCCAGCGGCCCACTCTGCTCTGACATTCCACTCTCACCCTGTGCCCTGTTGGAGGAGGCTTAAGAGCTCTCCTAAGCACACCTATAAACTGACAGTGTACCATCTTAAACCAATTCAATTCCCTTCCCTGCGATAAAGGACGCCAGTTCCGAGAAGATAACATCTCCCAGTGATGGCTCCCTGAGCTGCAATTTAGCACAAATCTGAGTGCTCTATTATCCAGCTCAGCCAATTCGTTAAGGAAGGACAGGCGAGCAGGTCTATTAGCTCGATCATCATAATCAAATATTGGCACAAGGAGCTGCTCGGTGCTGCAAAGTCGAGCGAAACCCCCATAAAACAATTATGTGCCCTTCAGGAAAACAACGTGCCAGCCTGAGGTGAACATGGGTCTGACTCTTTTTCCTCCTGTGAGAAAAGGACAAAATCCCATCAACTCCAAGTTAAGTCCAGCAAAGCCTCAAAGAGATTTTGTTCCTGGGGCTCCTGGGCAAGCTGGGCTCCATCTCCAGCAGTCCTCATTGCTGGGGGTGTTTATTCTCAGGGACCATTGGCTAAGGGATCCTAAGCCTGTCCTAAGCTTCTGCCAGTTGTGCTGCACCAGGACACCTTGCAGACACCAAATGAAGGCAGAAAAAAACTTCCAGTGAACAGCTATGGCCATGCACATGCTCAAAGAAAGGCTTTAGGGAATCTTCCTTCTACACAAACTTTTCTCGACATTTTTCTGGCTGCAGTTCTTACCTTTTTGGCTTTTACTCTTCCCCTTCATTTTCATGCCTATGGTAGGGCACCTCCTTCTGCTGTCACCCAGCAATGCTTGTGCTTCCGTGCAGGGACAGACAGAGAAGTTCAGTTCAGTTAATCAGACAATTGAATTTCTTCATGATGAACCTGCCTGAAATTCCCATTTGATCCAATTTGTGCCGCTCCAAATTGCCTTAACATGATTTACCTTATTTCACCTCTGCTACAGCAGAGCAAAACTGAATTTTGGCAACTTGAGAAATTATGTCTCTAACACAGAGATCAGTGAAAAATTTTCTTTGCTGCCACAGCTTCAAACCACAAACACTTACCAGAGAAAAAGGGTCTGTTCTTCCAGGAGGGCAATCTGTGAACATCACAGTCAGGTTGATATAACTGAACAAATCTTGTTCACAAAAAAGAGGTTTTGAAGGGTTTTTTTGAATTCCAGGAGGGAAAAGTGTCCATCTCTGTGTTGCACCTCAGGGCTGGCACCTCCAGTATCGCTTCTGATGGCGTCTCCTCTGCTCACAGACCACCTGTGGGAGCACAAAACCACAAGAGCATGAAACCCTACAGTGGTTTGGATTGGAAAGGACCCTAAGGATCATCTCATTCCAACCCTGGCATGGACAGGGACACCTTTCATAGACCAGATTGTTCCAAGTCCTGTCCAACCTGGCCATGAACACTGCCAGGGATGGAGCAGCCACAGCTGCTCTGGGCGCCCTGTACCAGGGCCTCAGCACTCTCACAGGGAAGAATTCCTTCCCAATATCCCATCTCCCCCTGCCCTCTGTCAGTGTGAATCCAATCCCCCTTGTCCTGTCCCTTGACGTCCTTGCCCCAAGTCCCTCTCTCCCTCAGACATTCTTAAGACACTGGAAGAGTCCTCTTCTCTTCTCTTCTC
>VWYP01022442.1:11914-98807 GCA_013400435.1 Pycnonotus jocosus | reverse complement strand
GGGAGACCTAATATTTGTCAGAAGCCTCAGAAAATAGCATTGGATGTTTAATACTTCAATTCTCATTAGTTGCAAATGATTAATTAGTTATGAACAGCTCTGACTCTCCTTGTAAACATCCTAAAAGCTACACATACTGATTTTTAGAGGCAGGGTAAAAGTTCTCCCACTTTATTTATAGAGGTGGAGAGAGACAAGGATATCCTTTGGACTACTGCAGCTCAAAACTCAGAAAGAGTTTCCTGCTTCCAACTGTGTCACTAGGAAACAGGAAAATCAAAAAAGAATATTTACCAAAAAGTATTCCTCTAGTTTGTATATATTATATCAAACTGCTGTTACTACTGGCCATGAGAAAAAAAGCTGAACATCTATTCTTTCTTGACTTTAGGCTATTTATTATCATAGATTTACACTTCTGAAATCATGGTTAACAGCAGAATTCCTCTGTGTTCGAAGCACATTTATAGTCTAGGAATAGCTATTGCCAGAGGAAATAAGCAAGAGGGTCAGGGGACAAGCAAATTAAAAACAAACCCAAAATAACTCAAGGATGTACTGCTTTGGTAAATATAAACTTATTTTCAATGTTGTTTTTGTAAAAAGGATGTCTATATTGGATCAATAATAATGTATTTATTGAAACTTACAGGAATCCATGGCATATTTATTTTCATGTGAAACAAAGTCCTGAAATCTGTGAGGGTGACAAGGAGACTTAATAATGCATTCTCCACCCCCCAATGTGTGTTAATCCTGATTAATCCCAATTTTAATGATATTTTACAGCCTGAATTTTTTAAGTTGTTACCACAACACACAGAAAATCCTTAGCATGGCTGCCAAATTGATGTAATCCCTCACTTCAAGTAAAACAAAATACTAGTAGTAGTCAATGTTTTCTTCTACTGTAGGAACAAACCTCCTGGCCACCTTTTTCTGAAGATGCACAGCTGTATCAAGGCTCATTAGAAGGGTCACCCACTTGCTCGTTTCCTCAGCACAGGCTGTGCACGTGGTATCAGATGGTTTTCAGAAACCCTTGCATTGTGTCATTCCAAAGGGTACCACAGTATAAATGCCCAAGGATGTTGGTGAACTCCATCCACACACATGGAAAGACAAGTCTTATGAAGAGTTGTGGAGTTGTGCAGTATTCTTAAACAAAACAAATAAATAAATACAACTCCCCCACACAAAACCAACAGCAAACCGTGAACGAACCCTCCCCATGAAATACCACCACACACAACACAGACTGTAAAAAAATCAGCATTATCCTTTGCAGGAAGTCAGGTGCCAGAAAAAAATAAATTAAAAAAACATTGCTTAGCTGAGGCCTGATCTGCAAGCTCCATAGAACATTTGAAAAAGTCATTATAGAGGAACATGTCAGTCAAGAGAGCAGCTTTCTCACAGTCTCAGTTTTAGAAACAAGTACAGTGCCACTGCAAGGGTGTCAGATGAGCTCACCTCAGCTGGAAGTGTTCAACTGAACCACAGCATTATAGCATTATATTATTATTATGTTATTATTATACACATGATCATTATATTACTGCATTCTTCAGCTTGTCCTCTGTACAGGTCTAACTTTTCACATTCCAAACAGATCTTCAAAGACGTGTTACTGCCATCAATATTGGGACCAAATTTCACCCAATGGGTTGGTTCTCCTGCCCAGGCCTTCAGTCTGCTACAGTAAAGTGTGATCTAAACCAAGCCAAGTGATCCAAACTCCTTGAATGGAGTAAGTAAACAGTACTTCCTTATCAGGCCATGCTAGATAGAAAACAGTTTTGTTTGACATTTATAATTATTGGATACCTAAGTAAACTAATGGTTGGCTGTGAATACTGATCATGAATAAGTTCAAATATTGTCATAGCTGATAAAACTTTTAGATGGTTGTATGGCTAAGTTCTGCTACAATAACAGCTGACGTCATAATAATCATACATTTTTTAATAATCTCTTCATCTCATGTCCGTTTCCCCCTCACCCTAAGTACTTGTATATTTCAGAGAATGGTTTAAGCATTAGGAATGTGTTTTGAAGCCAATTTTCTTGGGTTTATTTTCATTCTAGAAAAACTGAAAAGAAACTATCACTTTTAAAGAGGACAACCTTGATGTATTATTTCTCCTCCACTTGTACAATGGGCATTCTTACTGAAGTACTGAAAATCGAGACAGTGGTGATTTTGCTGATATACAAATAGCCTGGGAAATATCTCCAAAGAAAGGCAGGGACTGGGCTGGCACAGGTCTGTGTTGGGCACCCTGTGCTTCAGCAGAGTTGCACTGAAATGCAGAGCATTAACAGCACAAGGTTGTCCTCCTAGGTTGTTTCAGCCTATTCCCCAACATGAAACACAACATCCAGCATGTGCAAGGATTTTCCTTAAGTCTACCTAGAGACTTTTAGAATTTAATAAGCTTCTACAGACGTTCATAGGTGTATTTCCCCACAGCACTTAAGAATGGATTGAAGAGTGGAATTTAAAATTCATCTGGCACTCAGTTTAAAACTAAGGGTAATAAAATGGGAGGAATAAGTTTTAAAACTTGCATATTTTTCCTCAGTGTTCTTGAAGTAGTTACAAAAGTGAGACTAAAACCATCAAGGATAGTAATTAAGCCTTTCTTCTTTCTTTTATGTTTTCTGTGATCATTTGATAGACAGGGTCCATAGAAAAATAAAGGCATTTTCCCCTTAATCTACATAACCTGAACAATCAGGTTTTAGCTTAACTAATGTCATTTTGATAAATTTGGGTTTATATTATTTTAAAATATTGGCCTTGTGTACAATATATGTATACCAAACACAAGCTTACAACTGCATAGTGGAGGCTTTGCTGTCAATTATCAAAATTCTGCAGCCTGATTATGCAAGTTGGAGACATCTGATGCTCTTGTTTGTAAGAATTTCTTCACAGGATTACCCAGGAACAGCTCAGAGAGGCCCAAACAGCCTTAGTACATTTAATATTGAGGCAGCAACTGTGTGAAGTCCCTATCTGTGTAATGTCCCAGGGCAGCCTGGTGTTCTGCTGGTTACCAGAAATTTCTTTTAGAGAGGAGAAGAAAAAAACCCCCTACATTAAGGAAGCCAGAGAAGCAAATGGAAGTCAGTGCTCACAGGGCCCTCAATGGGAATTAAAATAAATTCTCCTTGTCATTCCACTTACAACAGGGGCTCCAAGTCTGGAAGTAAATCAGCAAGAAAAGCTTCTCCTTTGCCTATCTTATTACTTATTTGCTCCTTCTCACCAAAATGAGTGATTTCTGAGTATCTAAACTGGTCTGAAGAAAGAAAATATTTATAATACATGAGGTGTTTATAATAAAATAGGATTAGTGAATATTTAAACATATAAATCACAAAGGCACTGTAACTATGACACACATGGTCTCCCTCACTAGTATCCAGAGATTTCATAGTGCTGTGACAGGTAGGATAAGAGAGATTCCTGCTGTCCTCAACCCATTTATTTACTAATGCAAACAACATTAGACAGCATGCCCTTGATTTACTCTGCTGGTAAATAGCTTCATAAACCCAGTAGCTACACAGAGATCATCTTTTTAGACTGGATTACATTAAAAAGAGTTATTTTGGAGGATCCAAATTTTCCACCTTTTCTTTTTTCTTTTAAAGAGTAACCTTTTAAAGAAATTCAAATCAAGATTATTTGAAAACCAGCATGACCAAAATCTAGCCATTGTAATTTCAGTTCACATTACCCTTCACAATTATTTCTGTTAGCACTAGACTTCCTTGAATTTGTGCAGAATATGAAAAGGATATGAAAAGAGAAAGCTTTGTGGTACCAGCTGAAAGTAGTTAACTGTTAGTGTAAGAAAATTAATTTTATTTCGAAAGAAATTTAGGACTGGAGTTCATGCAGTTGTAGAATCACTGGGAAATCCAAAATGGTCAAACTAAGCTGTTTGCTCCAATTTGTCCCCTAACTGTCCATATCACTCAGAGGATGTATATGTAATTGTTTTACATCTCTAACATATAAAACTTGATGAACCCAAGAATTATAACACTCTGTAAATTCGGTAGCTTCAGAGAGGCAGTAATATATTATTATTATATATAATATTATTAAATATGATATTATTGATGGTATCATATATTTAGGATGTTACGATGAAAATACTTCACCAAGAAAGAACTGGTCAATTTAGACATGTGAACTTCCACACTAAACCCTTTTCAAAATAGGTTAAGGGAGTTAAATAAATGAAGGATGAAAAATAAAATTGCTTTTCTTTGTTAATTCTTTGCAGAAATTACTTTGGGAGATGCACATTCAGATGTTTTATAGATAAATGTATTAAAGGACTTCAACAGGACTTGAAAGAGCTGCAAGCTATCCCAGGCTTGCTAGGAAACCTTGCCACAGAGCCTTCTGTATCTATTACTCAGTTCTCTTAGAGATCAAATTCCTATTAGTCACTTTGAAATCTACTAGGAAAAATACATAAAATAGTTAATTCTATTACATACTGCATGATTTTAATGCTAATCCTTCTTTCAGTTTGCATATAAAGCTCTCATTGATCTCAGCAGCAGCAGGATCAAGGCTTCTGGTAACAATTTTGGAAAGCTAAGGATTTTTTTTGACACCCAGGTAAAAAAGTTTCCAGAACAGCTGATGTAGGCCAGATGGGTATTTGTCAAAGGTTCTTTCACCATGAGTTGTAAGATTGAGGCTGGTAGGTGGAGGAGGGGGGTGGATCTATTTTGATGGTGGTTTGTTTTCTTTTTAAACACATTGCTCTATTGGTGTAGAAGATTCACAGTTTTACTTCTACCTACCCAGTGTCAGCCACCTGTAGAGATAGCAACTACTTAACCTACTCTCCTTTAGCTTTCTGAAAACTAATGTTTTATATCTTGTCTGCCAGCTGAGCCAAACTTATTTTAAAGTGTATTGAGTAATTTCAGAAGCAGGCAGTGATACTTTATTCTATCTTTGGTAATTGGTTGCAAGACTTGTTATACAAACTACAGCTTGTCCTGCACTGCAAAAACAGCAGCACATTACTTAATTTTGATCCAGAGTTTGTATAACACTCCAATGAAAATCCCACCTCCCTTATCAACAATGTCTGCCTGGAGCACAGCTCCCTTCTGTGGTACAGCACAGTTGGTCTATCCCTCTTCCCAGTGACAAATCCCACAGCTTTTCAAGAAATAAAGCCTACTTCAAAATTAGTTTGGTTTTGCTTTGACTAAGTAACAGAAGGGCAAAACTTGAAGATGCAGATTTAAAATCTGCAAAAATAAAATCTGAAAAAATCATATAGCCTAGAATTAAACAATGGGAGCTCTTTGACTCCTGGGATGTGCAGGTATTTCCTGACAGTCATTGGTGGCACCACAGAAGTGGTTAAAGCCCTTGGAATTGTCAGTAACAGTCAGTTTCATAACAAAGACACAGGTGGGAAAGGCAGGATGAGAAAGAGAAATCATTCAAATATTCAAACTACTTTCTGCTCATTCCAGCAGCTCTCCCTGCTCATGACCCATAGATCTTTAAAATGTCTTGTTTAAATATCCTCTAATTTATTTTTTTTAAAAAAGGGTTGTCAGCTGGCCACAGACCACACATTCCAGAACTGAAGTAGAAAGGAATGTGAATGGGTGGGTGGGGGAGAGGAAGGAAATCAGATTTAGTATTGAAAACAAGACTAAACTGAGAAGCAATGATGTGCACTCAAGCAGTTGCAGTGTGCAAGGCTATTTTTGTTTAGAGTACCTCACGTTCAGAAAAATAAGTGGAGAACAGCAGTTATTCATTTACACACACACTCTTACACACTCACACACAAACTCACAGCATTGTAGGTTCAGCTGTTATCTTAGCTGCCATCATTTCTTCTGCTCAAAAAGTGTAAGCAGATGTCAGCATTTTCTCTCCAAAGTGAATGTAACTGCTGTGGAGATTACTGTTCAGAACACTGCATATCTCTTCTGCAATCGGTACATTGAAGCAAAATCTAGCAAGTGTTATATAAAAATTTTCCAGTAGTGGCTGAATGCATATTAGGTGCTGTTAAATGTCAGCTGGCAATATAGTGTGCATTCTGCTGCATGAGCTATCACTGGAGGCAATGCCTTTCACCATCAATCTAAAAATGGCTGTGGTGATAAGATAAAGCTAATACTTACACGTGTAGGGCTGGATACAGGGCTCCCTTTTATTTACATGGGGAAACAAATGGTCTCAGCACGTGTGTATATTTCAGAACAGCAAAGAGAAATCTCTTTTCCAGTCCTTGCAGTGAGGCTGGGTTTGTTCTCATTAAGAAGTGACCCTACAGCACATGCCAGTGAAAGAACATTGATTTTTAATTCCATAAAAAAGGAAGTGCTTGTCTTTCAGAATGCAGATATTTTTGCAGACATAGGCTGGACTACATTAGTTATCTTGGGACGTATGGAAAATGAAATGTCCTTTAAAATGTGTATTAAGTACCACAGAGAGCATGTAATTGTAATGACTCACAGCTATTACTGGTGATAACTCCACAGAGCCATTAGATGAAGAAAAAACTTGATAATGTTCTAGCATATCTTGAGAGAATGAACAGGCATATGTTCAGATTGCTGTGGCAATTACCGTAACTATCACTCTAGGGCTGAGTAGCCATAACCATTTTGTGCTCATCATTGTACAAAACACACAAAAATCTTTGACAAAATAGCAATGATCTGAGGTAGAAAAAAAAAAATCGAGAAAAAATTTGAAGGCAGTGAAGCAGAAAGACATAAAGTAGAAGGATGACAAGACAACTCAGCGCTGCAAGGTGTTTGTTTCAGGACATCACCAGCATAATTATTTTCAAGTACCTATTTTTTTAAGACAAGAGACAAGCAGCAAATGACTTGTCACCTATCGTAGTTTAGGGAACAAATGGAGATGCATTTGTCTCTTGTGAGACCTCCTCTGGAACTTGCAGAAGTTTCTTGTCACCAGTGTTGAAGATTATCCTGAGGATAATCAGGGGAAAAAGATCCCATTTCATGAGGACAGGTTAAAAGATTTAGATTTTTGTTTTGCCTAAGAAAATGTGAGGGGTTATAATTGCTGTTATAAATATGTTGTGGGTAAATGCTCGAGGAGAGAGGAGAGTTTTACAATATTAGACAATGTTGATGTAGAAATAAATCATTGCAAGATTGATGTGCAGTCTCTAGCCATGAGTGAAGGAAAATTCTGGAACACTTCCCAAAAACTTCCCAAAAGAAGTTTTGTTGGAGCCTGAAGTTATTTTTTTTTAAATTGCATTCAATCCATTTTATATAACATGACTTCTATAGCAGTTTAGTTGCCTATATATAATAATCCAAAGTACCTTCCCTTCACTTTTTGTGGTTTGTTTATTGGTCCAGTTTTAGTCGGCTGAGGTTGGGTGAAATGCAGTCCCTAATCTCTTTTTCTTATGTATACAGAATTTTATCATCATAGGAACAGTAGGAAAACTATATTGTAATTAGACACAAGCAGGCATCAGCCACTAAAATCAGTGTGGCTCCATGGGAAATAAATATCTGCTTACATGGATTAAAATGTCATTCAGGATTACAGATTACAGTCTCCAACATGTTTACAGAGGGAGAAAAATCTTACAATATATCCTGCACTCCCATGGAATTACTGAGGCTAATGTTAGGATTCCACAGACAGTAATTCATCATTTTTCCTTGCGAATGAACGGGTTATATATGATTAATGAAGCTTACAGATGACCCTCAATCCATGTTACATAAGACAAGGTCCCAGTGATTGACAAAATCAATCATTTAGCTTGTGCTTCATTGCTGCTAATAGGTTTATAGCCACCTTCAAAAGATATGAAGCCATAAGGGGTAGATTTTCAGCTTGATATAATGGTTTAATAATTTAAGAACAAATATTTACCCTTGCCCTCCAAGTAGGAAAGTTTATCATTTAGCACGTTTGTTTGTGTGTTTTTCTCTGCTATGTAATTTTTGTACCTCAGCTTTTACATTTTCTCCTTAGTATTTAGGAGCCTATGAGGAATGGAATTTCAGGAATTACACAATATGCCTCTACCATGAAAATTTTATTTTAAACAAATTCTAAAAAAATCATAAATTAAAAAATTTTGTTACCCAAGTCACTTTTTCTTCTGATTTTATGAATAACTTTAAGTAATAATAAACAAAGATGCAGATAACAATAAAATAAATCTTNAGAAGTAATCCTGTACCTTTCAATCACTTGAAATAAGATTTTCATTATTATTTCATCAGAACATGAATAACTGAGATAAAAAAAACTCTTATAATTTTTTAGATATAAGAGATTATTCAGATCAAAATTAATTACTTGTGTTCAGAAGGTGGTTGTGTTTTGTTCTGTGGTTTTGGTTTGGTTTGAGTCTGTGTTCTATTAATGATTAGATAGAGAAGTAAATTCTTTGCTCTTACCAAGATTCACTTTCCAAGAACCCTGACTCATTTGTGCTAAGGCAGCTAGGAGTTTTCTTATGACTGTAGGAGAAAAAGAAAATGGCTACAGAAAGAAAGAAAAAAAAACCCTAATAAAAAAAGGATGCATGGAGTGGAAGAGGATATTTTGAAGAAAACACCAGATGATTCGTTGATGGTGTTTACTGGTTAATGCTCGTTTCTGCAATGGAGACTGGCTCCTTGCATCACTCACTGACCTGAATGGTTTCATTAGTTTGACATTTATGACACTGTGGTGTTCAAAAGGCATGTTGTGATGCTGAACTCTCAGCTCCACATAATGCCAGTGACCCAAATGGCATCAGAGCTGACAGCTTATCCTCGTGTCCCATGTGTTGCAAGGCTTCTGTGAGTGGATTTTTGAGTTCATAAACCAAGCTGTCTTTTACAATTAGTAATTCTTCCTTATTTTACTGTTGACTCATGTCTGGAATTTATCCATGCGTTCCTCTACCAGACTGAATCAACTTCCAAAGAAAGTGATTTCAGTTTCTGGGATGTGCACAAAAACATTAGAACTTTTAGTTTAATACTTTTTGTTTTCATAACCTCTGCTTATTAGATATTTTTCATGTTTTGGGTTAAATCTGTTACAGACTATGACCAAGATAATCCATTAAGTCCAGAGGATGGCCTTTAAATTAAAAATTGGGTAGTACATCTTGGGGAAGCCTGTCTGAGAGTGCACTCTGTTAACAGAGATGTTTTATTTTTGGGTAGGTTGTTAGTCACTTTTTCACTTGAATGTTTACTTTCCAGATTGAAATTCAGAAGAGAAAGTTTGAGAGCATGGCTCAGACTGAGTAATAAACTGAACACCAAATGGATGCTTCCTTCCTCTGAGTTTTGGATTTAAAAGGCACAGCATATGATTGATGGAATTATTGACTAAGTGCAGTGGCTCAAAAAAAAATTTAAAATTCCAAAACTAGGGTTTTAAGTTTCTGTTACTTCAGTGTTTTTCTAGACAATGCCAACTTTTCATCTGTAGTTTTATTATGAATCTCTTTGTCCAAAACCTATCACTTGATTGATGTGCCTGTGACATCAGTTGCTGTTCTGCATCAGAGAGAGATCTCTGTACCAGCTCTCCTGCTGCTTGTAATGCTATTAAACATAGCTGGATGTAATGCAGAGAAAGAAAAAGAAGAAAGAAAGTAAGAGCTGAGTCGTATATGGAGAAACATTCTTGGAAGATTTCTGAAATTATGCAATATTCTCAAGGGCATGGTGTCTTTATGTCCAGGAAGTGGTTTTTTAGCCCTCTCTAACATATACAGTTTAATACTTTAATGCTGTGCTTTGCTGACATTTTTTTTAAACTCAGTGAGAACCTTCTATTAAGATTCTCACCATTAGCAAGTGAGACGTTGGAGGGGTGTTGATAGCAAAGAGGCTTACAGAGGCCACTTGTGTCTCCTGATCTCTGATAAACAGCCTCCAACCAGCTCCAGGAGCCTTTTCCAGCAGTAATGTCCATGTGAAACATGTAACAACAGAGATAAGGAATTTTAAGCACTTACACCAGTGTGTTCAGCAATTTTTTTTTTAAAGTGGGTTCTCAAGAAAGAAATAGTAAAAACACTTGAAAGAGTAAAGAATTTACTGATTAGTCTTATAATTTATCCACAATCCTTTTTGCATTACCAGGGAAGTGACAGCTGGAAAATGAACTTAGGTGTTGCTTTCTGTCAGAGTGTGAAAGAAATGCTTGCCTTGAACACAGCACAGCCCTGGTACCTGCAGGATCCCATTAGATACAGCAAAGCTTTCCCTAGATACACATACCCTGGATAGCCTTTATGTTTGGAAACTGCCAGTTTTTAAGAGAAAAATCAATCTCCATAAACCAACAAAGCAATTAGATACAGCAAGGGATAAAATTAATTTTAATGAATTTGAATCATCACTAATTTGCAAAATATCAGGGCTCTTACAATCCCCTCTAAAATGCTGTCAGAAAAGGCTACACATCACAACGGGCAAAAGCCATTTTATATTTACTGAGGAAACACTTCCAAATGGCAGAGACTGTGGATGCCCTTCTGTGCATGAAAATAAGTCTGAAGACAGGATCTCATATAGGAGAATGCCAAAATAGCCATACAGCAGAAAATGTTTTGCAAGAGTTCCAAGTTGTGGTTTAACTGTTGTGTAATTGTATGGAATTTTGCTTGAGAGCTTGGTCTCTGGTGTCCTGTGAATACATGAGAGTCTCTGCTCAGACCAGTGCCTAGTCCTGATCTGAACAGAGATGTTTGAAATTGTGGACTCTGACAGTGCTGGGATAAGACTGAGGTAGATACTGGGACCATAAAATGAAATAGTGAAACACATGTTAAAATATCATAATCTTACACTACACTTATTATTGACTCATAATCATGAGTTTGGTTAGTTCTGATTACTCTAGGTCTTAAAAAAATTGAGTTAATAAGAACATAACTGATACAGAGCAAAAAAATGGTCTTTTGCCTATTATAGTCTTCAATACTCTTGGAAAAAAAAATATATTGGTTTTACCCCTAATCAACACAGATTAGATTTCTATTATTGAGATAAAAATGTAATAAATCTCAGCACATACCTATTCTGCATGTTCTGGAGCTCTTGCATGGGGATATAAGAAACTTGTGTCCATATGTTAAACATCCACCTTTTCATTTTTAAGGGAACTATTGCACAGCTGTAGTAATGCAAAAATGCCACTTCTTCAGAGACAGGAAGAACTGAGAAAAACTAAATTGTCAGGTAAGATGCTGTCTCTAGTACCTATCCCTCACTGGGGAACTTTGCAGTTCCTTTTTTCACTTAACAATAAGTTACAAGGCTCATTTGGTTGTTAGGACTCAAATGCAGCTTTCTGCCTGGATGTCCAAGATGCCTTCATTTCCCTAATGAGACTTCAGTTGATGCCTCCTTTTCTCAGTTCTTTCTCTTTTGAAATCAAATTTTTAACAGCAAAAGGTAGCATAATGCACTCATAGGAAATTACAGTATTTTATGAATCATTAAATGAGAATGGCAGAGATGGAGATTTATTAACTGAGACACAATTGCCTCTGATAGTAAATATTTATGACTATACTGAGTGGCAACAAGCTGAAGGAAAAATAATTCCAATAACCTTCTGTCCATTCTTGCAAGCAGAGATACCAGCCTTAGCCTCAGTCTGTGTGTCCTTCCTGAGTACAGGCATGGAGATAAGTAATCCTTTAGCACAAGCAGATCCAATGCCTTCAAAAATGGGCCACAAAAAGGGGTCACATTAACATATTTTATGAGTCTTAAAAACAGGTCATGCATAAGCCATTGTATATGAAATCTTGTTACCACATGTCAGAGGGGAGGAAGGTGGCAAAGCACGATGTTTATGTGGGACTCAGCAATAAAGACACATCTTTCCAAAACACCTGCAAAGTCTGATACTTCCAAACAGCTCCTTAAGTGATATTTTCTCTATTGCCTTTTAAAGTTGATTGATGACACACAAATCTGAGCCCACCTTCTGATTAAGCATCAGAGCAGACTTTACACCAGGCAATTTGTGTAACCTGTTTAATAATACAAACCCACCCAGACTGCAAATGGAGAAGAGGGTAAGACTATAGGATTCAAAAACTTCTGGCTAATATAAGATTTTGAACGCCAAACTTGAAGTATGCAGAATTTTAATAAATTCTTTTTCTGCCAGCCAGTAACAAAAAAAGTTTGCTCTTTTTTAATGCCCTGTAATTTGAACTGTCTAAACTACCCTTAAGTTAGGTGAATTATAATCATATTGTCACTGCCTAAATGATTTAAGCATTTTTGGGTCTTAGCCAAAGGTGTTTAGTGTCTCTAACCTGCAAATACCAGAATGCAGCCCAGAAGATCAGACAATGAACGAGGATGAGGTTAAGGACCATGTATATTCACAAAAGTGTCTTGATTTTACCAGGATTTTTTGTAAGCAGTAGACTTAGTGCACCCCATCTTCCTTAGGACTTTCTGTCCTTTAGTCTTACACTTCCTGACCTTTCCAATAATTCCAGCTTGCCTTCTCATTTCTGCTTCTGCATCACCCCCTCCAATGTCCACCATCTCTCTGGGAGTGCCCCAGCTCTCTGCACCTTCCAGACTCCTATCTCCTCAAGAAGCAATTTATGCTGTAGCTGTTTCTGAGTCATCAACCAGATTTTTGCCTCACTGATGTGTGCCACAAAAAACAGAATGGTGCTGAGCCTTGTACTGTCTGCTTTTCCAATGTGGAGGTACTTACTCAAGTGTCCTTTTAATGCAGGGATTATCCAGTTTTCACAAAACTCACGGAAACTTTTTTATGTCTGAACATTTTCTTTTTACCTTAAGTATGTTTGAAATCAGGCAATGCTTTGCAAAGTTTTTTAGAAAAACAGACAGAAGGAATACACAAGGCATCATCCTATCTAGAAACAAAACTAAAATAAAATGAAAGAATGTATATCCAGATTTCAGTTCTTCCTCCCTGTGACAGCTCTCCTGGGGTGAGTTGCAGGTAGTGAAAACCATGGATATTCTTTGGAAACTCATTTGTTCCATCCATCATTAAGTTTCTGAACTTCATTCTGGACCTGAAGGAGAGAAGGAATGCTAAGCTAGGAGTGTTCTCAGCCACCCACAAATATCTTCAAATTGAGAGAGCTCAGCTCATTGGCACCAGATGATAAATAAGCATATATGGTTTGAAAGTGGTGTCAGTGAGATGGATAAGCAGTTCAGTGAGAGTAATAAACATCTCATATTGTCATTTAGAGTTAAGTGTGACAGATGTAGATGGGACTAATGCTACTTTTCACTCTAAGTTATGATTAATTAGATAGACAACCTATTGGTGTAGTAGTACTGATACATGCATAATAAATTGTTGTTTTTCAGGGCTGTTGTTTAAGCTTCTGGCTTAGAAAAACTACCAATAACTTCAGTAACAGTGTAAAGAAATAACTGAATAAAGTGCAAAAAAGATAGAAGTTTCCCTTCTCCTACTCACTGAGTGTCTAAATCTGTAGGAAAAGAGTACTCAAGAAATGATGTTCTTGTTTCTCCTGGATCTATGAAAACCCTTTTCTGTAATGCCTGCATATTTTAAAGAGGAAGAGCAAGAGCCAGAAAGAAGCAGATAGGTTTGCTGTAAATCCCGAGGAGGAAAAAAGATGTTTAATAATGTATAAAGATCTGTTAGCTCCCCAGTGGTTTGATCTCTGAGTACAGGTTTCTCTGGAGGCTCCTTGTGTAGTGGGTACCTCAGTTAGCCTCAGCAATACAGTCCCATCCACCTCAATGCCAAACAAGGAGGGTGTGAGGAGTCGAGAAAGAGTGAATTGGGAACCTTCATGTATCCCTGCTTTGTTTCTCATGTCTGGAGATAAAAGACTTTTTTGTCTCTCCATGTGTAGATTATTCCGATATAGGAGAGATCAAAATTATTCTTCTGTCAGTCACTATATTAACTATGTTCAGGATTTTTTGTTAAGTTATAACTCAATTTACTAGAAGTTTTGAAAGTGCTTATTTCAGCAAAAGTATTGGATCTCTCCTCTGATAGAATGGCAGCATTTAATGCCTCTACATGCTGAGCAGTAGTCAATGTTTAATCATGTACTAAGCCAGTAAATACTGCTAAATTGCCTTACATTTACTATTTTATATATGCTTGATTGAAATGTCCCATGTTCTAAAATAGAAATCATTAGTGAATCTGCTAGCTCCTCTGACCTTAATAATGTGTAACCAGAATTAATTATCACATTGAAGTATTTGCTTTAACTTGTCATTAAGTGATTATTGCAGAGCAAGAATGCAGAATCTCAGTGAATTAATCAGTGACCTATATTTTCTGGTGCTTCTGCTTAAATTTAGGCTTGGTCAGAATGACGGAAGATCTGTCCAGTTGCATTCTTGTTAAACGTTCTCAACTGAACCAGTCTGGTTACTGTCACCCAGTGAATAAAGGAGTGCATTCTTCACAATGCTGTCACACATGGATTGTTATATTGATGGGAACTTTTAATTCATTCAGCTGTGTCCACACCAGAGTCTCCCCAAAGTCTGTGTGGGAAGCAGGACACTGCTGTCTGCAAGCAACGAGAGCAACGCCGCTGACTGTGCTGGAAGCAAGTTTGAAACATAAATTATTAATCTGCTTTTACTTTAGAGCCCTCAGCAATGGGAAAGATGTTTTTCTTCAAACCCGTTTGAATACTGTGATAGACACCAGTAATTCAGCAGTTTAAAATCAATGTGCTGCAGCAATTTACTTGTACCATGATGTATGCCCAGGAGGATGGAAAAAGTGATAACCTCATGGTAAATGGCAGATTCTGACAATAAACAAAAGTGTTATGGTTATTTTGAGAGAGAACTTTTTCCTCACCCAACCTAAGTAATTTTTAAATAAAAAACACTGCACTAGTATGGCATTAATACTATGTAAATATATTTCCCTTCAACAGAAAATGAAAAGACCATCTTCAATAGTGAGATACATTTTGAATAGTGAAGTATAACATTTAAGATTAAATAACCATTTATTTGGATCCATGTTCTGTTTGAAAAGGAAGAAGGATGTGGGAAGAATTTAAAAGGTTGTCACAGGCTATGGAAAGCATAGACTATGTATCAAAATGAACAATTCTAAAACAAATGTGTACTGCTGGCTGTTTGACCAATATACTGCAGAGTTAGTGAAAAAGAGGGGGCAAAACCACAGGGGTTTTGTAATATAGATCACAGATGTAAGGATTGAGAATAAAATGGACAGGCTGAGGTTGAAATGGAAAAACTGAAGGTCAGGTTAAGAGGAGCAAGAAAAGTTTTTCTTTCTTATTGCTTTTACTTCTTTTACTTATTGATCTTGAAACAAGAAAATATATTATTTGAGACCCATCTGGCAAAGTGGGGCAAGACCATTATTTCTAAGAGGATTACTAACCTAATGAGCAAGGCTTTGAACTGTAGGGTTTGATTTCTTTTTGAAATGCCAGTACACACATGCCCACAGTGAGGGAGACAAACAGGAGTTAGAAATCTGTGTGTGGCTGCACAGCTCAGCATTTCTGGGAGCACAGGGATACTGCACTGTGATGGAAAGACACAGGCCTTACATCCAAAACCTAAAGCAAGGTGAAATTAAGATTCAGAGAGAGAACTGGCAGACAAGAGCTCTCAGGAGGGTACTCTGAAGGGCAAAGGACCCAGGAGATCTGGTTGAGATCTTTAGAGCAGAACAGAGTATCCTGACAAGCAGGAAGCCAAGGGGGTCTGGTGAGGGAGATGAGGAACTCCTGAAAGGGCTCCAGCACCACAGGAACATACAGGGAGCAAACATGGAGACAGGCTACCCAGGGGAAGCACAGAAATAGATCCTGGGCATGCAGGGCCAGAACCAGGCCTGCCACATATCCACTGGGATCAAAACTGGTGAGGAATGTGGAGGGCAGCAAGAAAGACTCATACACAGTCATTGGAACAAGAGGAAGGCTAAGGAAAATGAGGCTGCTTTGTCCTAGGGGCAAAGGATATACCAAAACCTGAACTGCTCAGTACCTCCTGTGTCTCAGTCTTCACTTCCAAAGTTTTCTCTCAGACCTGCCAGCCCTAACTGGCTTGCAGCAGAGTTCCTAAAAAAAAATAAAACTCAAACTGACGATCACTTGAGCCCAATGAACAGAACACAAGTCTGTGAAGCTGGTAGGACACGTCCAAGGTGCTGAGGGAGCTGTTTGCCACTGTCACAGAGTGACTTTCTGTCATCTTTGGCAGCTTGTGGCAGTCAGGGAGATCCCTGGTGATGGGGTAAGGGAAGATGTCACTCACATTCAAGAAGAGTGAGAAGGGGAATCCAGGAAACCACAGGTTTGCTGTCCTATACTTGTTCATTGCTGCTGAGCAAAAAGTCAGTTTAAAGTTTAATCAAACTATCTTTGCTTTTTAGAAGGTAAAATTAAATCAGTGTTTTCTTTCATAAACTACATGTGAGAAAACCCTGTCACCAGTTGAATTCTGCCTTCAAAGTCTCAGTAGAAACATTTCAATATTCTCCCTGTTAACATAGAATTAATTCTAATCTCCTGTATTCATATACAACAGTCAAATATTTGTGCATCTTGCATACTGGAACCCAGACTAATTGCACAAAACAGTCATCTTTTCCTGCAGATACTGAAAAAAGATGTTGAGTGAAACAGTGCAGAATGAAGAAAGAAGTTTGTCTCCTCGGAGCATACAGTTTACACACTATACATTTTTTACCTTTTCCCCCAGTAAATCTGTTTTCTATTTCACTGCATACTTATCTGGTTTGTTGAAACAGCTGTATCTTCCCAACACAGTATGAGTGAAGATCACAAATAATATTTGTACAGCAATTTTTAACTACTGTACAAAGAGAAATAATCTCCCTCTTAATTGTCTTTTTCTTTCTATACATAGAGTACATCCTTTATTTTTAAAAGGGGTGATGACAGTCTGAAAGCCCACCAGAGTGAAAATGTACATCTTCTATAATTAATTGCATAAAGAGTCTTACTTGCAATGGTTTTTCTGGCACTTAAAAATATAAAAAGCTTTTTTTGCTTTATAACAAAGTACCTGGTACCATCATTTTTGCTAATTTGGGCATATCTTCCACTAACTGGAGTGCCTGGAACACGAGAGCAGCTGAGATGGGTCAGAACTCTTAAAAATCACCTAGGCCTCAGTCTTGTCTTTAGTCACAGTCACTACAGATACTTTGGAAATGGTGCCACTTGAGAGTTATAATTCTTGCAATACATACTCCCAACTTTCATGTGTCTATGGTTTAGTGACATCCTGTGTTTAAGGTTGCATCATTATAATTGTGCTTTATAGCTTTGGTGCATTTTCTTTCACCATTGTATGAATTACCTTATGAACGCATTAAAAAATTTGCAATTACTAAGTGCAGTGATGATGAGTTCCAAAGTTAAATTACATGTTATGAGAAACAGAGTCTCTTTTAGATCTCCTGCCAGACAATTTTATCAGGCCTCCCTGAAGGTCAGTATTTATTACTACTCCTCTTGTCATTTTCTTCCCAAGGCAGTCCTATGGACATTGCAATCTGCTGGCTCCTCACACATAATACTCCTGTATTCAGAACTTCCTCAAGCTCCTTTTTTTATAAGCACCAATGCAGGAATATTAATTTAGCTCTTTTTCTCTCATACTTATTTATTTGTGTCCACATGAGATGCCTGCATTCATTAATCCTTGCCATCCTTCCCCCATCTCCAGCAGATGTGCTGCCTTGTCACCATTCCCAGCTGGGTCATATAGTACTGTTATTATATTTTTTTTGTCTATTGGTATGGAATTTCAGTCCACAGGGATGGTGCATAACTGATGGACAAATTTTAAAGACATGCCACTTTTGTTAGTTCATATAATATGTACACATCACTGCCATGATCCATTGCCATTATGGTAATGCTTCCCTGCACACAGTATTTCACACAGATGACAGAGGCCTACTAATCAAAATAGCATCTATTCTAAGGATGAAAAACCCACTGTAAATCTATTTGCACATTTCCTGTTAACATCAGTAAATTATGCAAAGAGGTAATTATTTTATAGCCTTTGATATAGAAACAGACATAATTGCTTTCCTAGAGTAATTTAAAGCTTTTCTCTACTACCAAGGTAATACAGGGTCCCAATTGCTAGTGTGGGACAGGAGTTCACTTTTTCCAGCCTCTGGTGTAGAAGGAAATATTTTATGTGGGTTGAAAGGGACTGCACAAGTTAATGAAAGGGAAAATAGGGGGGAAAAACTGTGAAGTCCATTGAGGGTTTCTAAACAGATAGACTTGATGTCTGCTTCAGAAAGGTCTGCCAGCAGCTAGAGATTCTTAGGGGGAAATATCCTTGCCTGACATTGTTTGCTAGGCACCTGCTTTCCCTGGAAGCTATGGAACTTCAATCTGACCTAATGCAACTGCTCTCATGTCCATGGATTTAGTGACAACCTGAAAATAAGGCCAACCAGTTTCTAAAACATATACATTTGTATAAAGTGTGACTGCAAATCCTACTAGCAGATATAATCTGAAGTGTGTTTTCGTGAGACTCTAAGTGGTGGTTATAGTTACCTGGAGTTTGCAAATACATGTGATTGACTTGCAGATTTTTGCATATTTCCATCCCAGGCTTGCTTCCACAGACTTCCATTGTCCTCTAACTTCTTCTAGCAACATGATGCTTTCACAGTTGTAGAAAAAGAATTTACTGTTGGGCTAATGCCAGATGGAGCTTGGAAAGTCCCGAGTCTTAAACATCTGCTCTTTTAAAGTAAAATTGGATATATTTTCAGCTTAATGAGCTGAAAGACGGATTTGTGATAGATTTGTAGTATCTATCACAATATGAAAATTGAGAGTGTATCTGATGAGCAGGTGCTGGAACTCAATCTTTTTGATTCCAAATTCTCCTCAGAATAGAGGGAAAATATCTTAATAAGATGGAAAAATACCTGTGAAAGAGGATGAAGCAATTCAAACATGTTACCTTACTCTAAATTTATAACTGAGAATATCAAAGGGTTACATAAATATAAATTTAATCTCACAAAAGCTAATGAACATGATTATAGCTGTTCTGCAGATGGGTGGAAGGCTTGTGCTGTGAGTGGGATGTATGTTAAAAATCCCAGCTGTTGCTTCTGTATTGCACATGAGACTATAAAAGCTTATAAAAAACTAAGTCTGTTTTAGCTTCAGTGGGTATGTGTATTTACTTTTCCTGACCAAAGGGTTATGTGACAGTTCAGTGCTCATTTTGTGGAAACCTGTGGCTGTAGCTGAAGGAAGAATTTGAAAATAATTTTCACAGAAGAAAGTAACTTATTATAGTTTAATTAATTTAGGTCCTGAGCTTATGAGTGAAGAAAAGGATTGGATTCAAGAAGGGATGTGTAATGTCTCTTAATAATATCTGATATGTCACTTGTGTATACATCTATTTATTTGTGTAAACATTCACTCATTTGATTCAGAATTTCTTTAGACAAACATATGGCTCATCATACATATTTACAGCTCTGTGCTTGACTGAATGAATTCACACAGATTCGATTCTCTCTTTGAGCAAATACCTCGTGATGTTTCTAAGGAATGGCACATCTGCACTGGAGATCTGAAAATCACACAAAAGGATACGATTTTGCACCATGAGTGCAGCTGAGGGACTTGGTCCAAAACCTGATGAAAGTGTTAGCCATAGAAACATCTCTTTATGAGCTTTCTTTCATGGCTTTCTTTTTCCAAATTCACTTGACATTTCTGTTACCTGATGGAGAAAGGTACAGCCTTTCCCAAATACTTTAAACAATTTCTGTGCAAACATAATATTCTTTGTAGCTGCTTGTCTGCGGCACACAAGTGCCAGCTACAAAATAAGTTTAAGTTAGCTGACGAGAATCCACTCCAGACCACTGTAACATATTTAAACAAAGCAGTTTTAAAACACACAGAGAACAAAACATACCTCTGTTTAGTGCCCCATACATACATTTTGAATTATTTTTATATGTATGAAGAAATTTCTCAGTTGCGCTGGAAAATGTTACTTTAAATAAACACCAAAAAAAACCCCAACAGTGCTGCCTCAGAAATACTTCACTTGATTTTTTAGACAGGTATAAGAAAATTCAGGATTTTTGTATTGCTGTACAAAATATTACTGTTCTGCTTGTGTTGTGCTGCCTGGAAGATGAAACCATACATAGTTCTCAGAGACACCAGTATCCGTGGATGTCAGGGCATGAGATGCTACTCAGCAGCAGAATGAGAAAGTGTCTGCACCTTAACAGTCTCCAGAAAGTGTCAACTTTCTGCTAAATTGATGTTACACAATGTGTGAAAAAGGAGACAACTATAGATTCATTAAGTAAATTATCTCTTTATGAGACTCTGAAGAGTTCTATCCTTTGTTATAAAATGTATAATTGGGGTGACAGGCAGAAACTGAAGTGATGTGCAAAAAAAACCTCAACATAAGAAGCTGCAGCAAAAAAATGGTGCTGATTCTCATATTATTTACATTCTGAATTTTATTCACAATAAGCATATAAACTAAATTTTAAATAAAACATACCTTAGCAATTAAGAGACCTGACTTGAGCTATACACAACATTTGATCTGATCTAAGCAAATAAGGAGAAATTTTCCCTGAAGATCTATACCATAGGCCCATTCCCATTATGCCTAGGAGCCAGGACATCTATTGGAGTTTAGTTTGAAGAAGATGATGGAAAATTTGTCTGTCTTTTTTCTTGTGAAGGAAGAATAAACAAGGATCTTTATAAGTGTGTGTAACCTATATGATCCTCCTTTCTTCCTCTGCACGTTGCTTTGTCTCTGCTTTAGTGCTGTGATGCTCCCACTGTGTGCTTTGCTCTCTGCATGCCCTGCTTGCACTCCCTTGCATCCCAGGCCAGGAAGGGAGTCCAGTTCAGAGCACCATCCAGTCCAGCCTTGAATGTTTCCAAGGATGAGGCATCCACCACCTCTCTGGGCAACCTGTGCCAGTGTTTCACCACCCTTCTCATAAAAAAATATTCTTCCTTTTATCTAGTCTGGATCTACCCTCTTTTAGTTAAAATCATTATCCTTTATCCTGTTTCAACCGGCCCTACTAAAATTCTGCCCCCATCTTTCTTTTAAACCTCCTTTATTTATTGGAAGGAAATATCTAAATAATTAATTAGGAAGAAAGATTTAATATAAAGATTCACTCCTCTGCCTTCCTTCAACTCAGTACATTGAAGCTGAGATCTTACTCGTCTCCAAGGAAGAAAAGCCAGAAGAGGAGGTACTCTGGGCTGCAGGATAAAAATTGCTCCCAGGAAGGAAGGACAGAGCAGAGACAGGTTGGAACATTTCTTTTGCGTCTGCTTCTGCAGTACAAATAAACATAAACAGAAAAAATATCAACAAGAGGAAGTAAAACCAAAAGGAAAAACTCTTACAAACTTTTCTTCCCCTGGGGAGGCACTGAGTGTACAAACAACATAAGACAGAAATGGGCATGCTGGATTTTTCACACTCCCCTCGTTGTGGCTCAGAAAGGATCTTCTTAAGTTATGATCCCAAGAGTGGTATAGGAAACGGTACAGAAAATAACAGAGGATAAACAATTTCCTGTCTATAACTGCATTTCACTGCCAATTTTGTACCGGATGGTTATACACAGATGCTGCAAGAATTTGGCCCCAAAACCAGTTTTTTTGCCAGTTGTAACAACTGAAGAATTAGATCAACTTCTGCACTGTGCCATAAAATGAACAATAACAGTTGTAATACTGTATCTTACAGATTCTTCCATGTGTTCACTATTTTTTGAGCAATGAATGTAAATATTAAAATGTTGTGATATTTTTAAACTTGGCTTTAGAATACTGGAGTGGCTCTGTGGGAAAATAATTTGTCCCTGGCTGTGTAACAATCACTTTCCACCAGTCAAAGCTCTGGCTACAATCTGTTTCTAATTAATCAGGAAGACAAGACAGGGTGAGTCTTGTACTGAGACAATATCATACATAGTGGACTGACTGTAAAGCATGCCAGATGAGGATGTGTTTAGTGCACTAAAAGGAACAATCTAATTATCAGTTGAGTGCTTGAGCTTAAATTCTTCTGAAAAAACACTGCACACTAAAACATAGCAAATAATCTGGATACAGTGAAATCACATAGTATAAAACAGTGATGCCTAGGCCAAACCAGAATATTTAGAATTTTAATATAAAATTTCTAATTCTTCCAGAAGCCCTGCAGAGTACAGGAAATTCAAAAATGTTGACACTCTAACACATTGTTCAAAGCTGGATATTTGACAATTCATCTTCAATAACTCTTGGAGCTGACAAGAGTGAAAATAATTTTTACAGTGTATGGACTAAAGTATATAATGCTCCAAAATATAATGAAAATAAATAATTTTTTTAAAGAATAGTTTGTGAGAAGACACTTCTATTTTTCAGCCAGCAATAGTTTTTAGTTGCTGAAGAGAGCTCCCTCTTGCAATCCTTACTGACACAGATGGTTCATCTAAAGTAAAGGGAAGCATTCGTCTACCAGCTATGTGCAGGGGCAGATCATAAGAGAGAAAAATGGTTTACTTTAGAAAATGGGAGTAATGGAAGGTCTGTCCATGTTCACTTTCATTTTGCTCTTTTTATTTCTGATGTAAGGAGCATTGTAGCGAGTGCTGTGTGTCATTGCTCTTTGGGATGCTGGAAATAGAATAGGAATTGTTCCAGCAACAGAGCTTAGAAATTATAGTGAGTGTGTTTGTGAAAGAGGAGTTATGTCTGTTTATTATTCTGTCTTCTTTTGAAGAAGAACAGAGCTGTTCTATAATCTCTTAAAGTTAAACTCTTTTCAAGCTCCTTCCAGAAAAGTATTTCTGATTTTCTTGTAAATATGAAGTCCAGGGTACTTTCTGTACTTAAACAAAATAATGGTCTGTTATTTCTAGATGGAGAAAGTAGTGAAATAACCTAGAGACTTGTTTAATTTCTGTCCAGGCTATAACTCAGCGGTGTCAGACAAAGAAGCGAGTGCAGGGGTTTAGCTGGATGGTTGATATTGGGTTGCAGATTAAAATCGCAGATGACAGGAAGACCTACAGGTTGCTCTGTGTACCAGCAACACTCAGAGACTTCTACATATGACTTCTACACATTAAGTAGTTCATGTGAGTGGGTGGGCTTTGTGGGCAGAAACTCTCCCAGGGCTGAGATCTCACTTGATAATCTGGCTCCGGATATAAAAATGTTAGCCATTGGAAACTTAATCCAGCAAGGGAATTTTAATTTTCTTTCTAGCCTTCCATCTGTGAAGCACATACCCTTTTCCTCCCATCCCTCATGGTCTTAATCCTTATCAGCATAATACACAAAACAGATTTGTTGCAGATTTGTTTTGCAAGATTTCCCATAATTGACGTGAGCACACGAACAATAAATATCTTAATTAGACCGCTCCGATCTGTTTTAAGTTTTGGTATGCATTAACTTCCCATTTTGCTGCACTCTGACCAGAATTAGTCTCTATTTTCTTTGGGGATAGGATTTTTTTGTGGAAATCCTCACTGCATTGACTATAAGGATAGTTTTATGCTGTGGGATTTTACTACTTGCCCCTCAACCTGCAGTGCAAGGTACCTAGACTGTATTAGACCTATAAAAGTGTGAAGAATAGTAATAGTAATTCAGAGGGGAAAAGTACTTGTATCTGGACAAGGCAAGTAAGACCATAATAAAGTCTGCTGAGGCTAAACTAAATAACATGAGTCATTTCTCAGCAGGGACTCTGTGATGTACACTGAGCATGGGGATGCTCAGGCCGAGAAAGCTCCTTGAAAATACCTGGGCTCAGAACTCTTGCAAGTCAAACCTCTACTGAATATATCATGAGTTAAAAAAATAGCAAGACAAAACGCCACCATCAAGCAATGCAAACCAAGGAAGCAGAGAGGTCTTCTTTCCACCCACATTAACTATACTCCTGTGTAAGTTAATTTATGGAAAACTATAGTTACCAAATGCTGGGTAAATTTGTCCCAGATTTACGGATTTAAAGTCATGTCTCAGCATTAAAACAAATTTATACAAGTCCTTGAAATTAATCTTATCTTTAAAATTTATCAGGGGTATACTTAAAGTGGTTCTGTAAATTCATTAGTCTGTACTGGTATGAGTACTCCTATGTATGATAATCTGTTGTTTATGTAAATAGAAAAGAGATTTCATAGTTTGTTTTTACTCTGTCCTTTAAAGTAGAGATAAAAGTAATCATTTTAGGGATTTTGATTTTACTCACTGAAGCCCAGGGACATCCTGTGATGTGCTATCATGGCCTTTCTTGAAAATGGGAACACCTATAGAAGATTCTGGTGTCTTCTCAATAAAGTTTCTGACCAAACATGCTGGGGATTCAGTAATGCAAAAAGAAAAGGACATGTCTGCAATTATTCTGTAATGAATCCATCATGAGCATTTAAAGCTAAAATCTCACCTTTCAGTGAGATTTACAAGGTACAAGTTGAACCTGCTCTTGAAGAACACACACACTCTGCAAACAGATCTTTATGCACACACTCCAAATAGTATCTTTGGCCTGCATCTTGTTTCCATCTGAAATAGTCCAGCTAAAGGAGAAGTGACATAATACCTTGAGTCCTTCTTACAGTCAACAACAGTGAATTACTTGAAGACTGAACTATGAGCTAGATTCCTTCAAGCCTTTGTAAGCAGTGATCTGTATTGCTCGCAGAGCACCCATTGTGGGCTCCTTTGCAGGAAAGTTGAACGGTAATGCCACATGAAAACCCACAGACCAAAGGGGTAATGTCCCATTGAACTAACTGACATCACAACATGATTAATACCCACACCACCTAAAGCCAGCAAGATTCTGATCATTTAGGAAAACCAGAAGTTAGACAATTCTACTGAACTTTTCATGTTCTTATTTTCGATTATGACAAGATACTAAAATATTTTGGGAGTCTCTGAATTATTTCATGAGGACCATGTATCTATGAAACATGTTATAATTAGATGCTCTGCCTAATTGCAAAAGAGAAAATGTGTTAAACCTATGAATGTGCAGGCTTTGGAAGGGGTGCCTTAACTCATATCCCTTCATCT
The DNA here is from genome assembly GCA_013400435.1 of Pycnonotus jocosus. Classification (NCBI taxonomy): domain Eukaryota; kingdom Metazoa; phylum Chordata; class Aves; order Passeriformes; family Pycnonotidae; genus Pycnonotus; species Pycnonotus jocosus. Next base: position 73,593 of record VWYP01022442.1, on the reverse strand, counting down.
TTTGACACAAGGCTACCTGGATTTTCCAGTCCATCAGCAATCATCACTGCATTATTGTTCATTCTTTGGAAGTTCCAAAGCCTAAATCCAAGGAATTAATATGAAACTTTGCCTTAATGATATTTCTGCCAGCCTAAGCAGATCCAATCAATGGAAAGATTTCATATGTTTCAAGCTCAAGCAGGCAGGAATACACATTTCCTCTACATGCTCAATTATACAGGCTTTGCTTTATATTCAGTTATATGTGCAGAGTTGCCCAAATGCTACTTCTCAGTGTCTATCAAAATTGAAAAAATGCCTCACAAGTTTGATTTCCTCAGTGAATTAATTAGCATTTGGAGACTAACAGACATTTAGCAGTGGAACACAGTATTGAGATAAAAAACAGCTATTTCTTTTGGCACAGAGGAAAAGAATGACAGAACCTGAGTACATAAGAATAGAAAGTAGTATTTCAATCACTACTAATAAAATTGGGTAAGAGATAGACAAGAGAAGAGTTTGAGAACCAGTGGGATGTGCAGCACTCACTCTCAATGTCAAGAGATTTGTGTGCCGCAGTTGCAATGTGATAAACCAAGGTCTGTGAAGCTTTCTGTTGAGAACATTTCACATTCAGTGGTGCATTTGGGGGATAAATTCAGAGCAAGCCATGCATGGAAGTCTTCAGGGCATGTAGAATGATTTACAGTATGGTGACATCATGGCAGTCTCTGCAGATGGGCAAAAAGGGTGCTAAGCCCACCTTCCTCAGTTGTGTTTAGATGCAATTAGTAAGTAATCTTCACATGCCTAGTCTTGTTTTACAAATCTAGTTACTATGTAAATAGGTTTTAGCTCAGGAAAATGTTTTGCTATTCTCACTCCTGATTGCCATCATTTGTAACTCAATAAGCTAATCACAAGTAGTGGGGGAAAAAAAATGTCGCCTCTATACTGAAGGATGTTCAAATTTATCTTCTCAAATCACTGTTATCCATCTGGAAATCAAGTAAATTCTGATCAGTCCATCAGACATATTTAGTAACAAATGTCTGTTTGTTTCAGACGTTTCAGATCTTAAGAAGTTTAGGCAAGAGTTTGCTCATTCACATCAACACACTCCTTCCACATTGGTTAATATGCCTGGATGCGTCAGAGTCTGACAAAACTTCAATTGAAGTCAAACAAAAATTTTTCATTACCTCCATTGGAAAAATAATCAGGTACTTGGTCTGCAAATAACACGGATCTAGACATAATCAGTCATATTTTTCTTCAAATTGCTATTTACCATGCCCTGTGACTAACTTTTAAATTACTTGAGAAACAATATTTGAAAAGGTTGTGATATAATAAGCCAGACTATTGACACTTTTCTGGAATGTTATTGAGTTCAGTGGTTTTCAATTAAGAGTATGATCTATACTAGCTCAGTAAACACACTGAGTCACATACATTAGGAGATTATTTCAGTAGAATGCAGTGAACACTCCATAGAAAGTGTCCTCTTAACACCAAAATGGATTGCAAAGATTTAAGAGCCTGTCTTAGGACACACCAGATACATACATACAAGCAAATAAGAACAGTGACATAGATCAGTGATCCAAACTCTTCCTTAAGCAGACATTGCTGCAAATCTACCCTTTCTCCTCCCCAGCTCCTTGTGTAACTTGCCAAACCAAAACTTTATCGTTTGCCCCCACCCGAAAAAACAGACAACTCCTGCCTGCAGTAACACAACAAAAAGAATGAAATTCTGATATTTAATAGTGCATTGGTATTTGTACTGTTCATTCGTGAAGCCTTGGTGGAACCATGTCCTGAGCCACGAATGGCACAGGAGGGCTGGAGGGAAGAGGAATGGATATCTGAGGTTTACTACAACACATCTCTGCTCCACACACCCTCCATTGGCAGAAGGACACCAAACAGCCCTGTCAATACAATCCCTACCCACCCTGCAGTGCCAGCCTGAGCTCGGGTTCAAGGGACAACTGAGCCTATAATATCATCTTGAGAAACAAGAAACAGACAGAAAAAGAAGAGAAAGTCATTCACGAGTAAAATTCCAAACACCTCTACTTCCTTTCCCGAGAAAAGCAAAATTTAATTTACCCCTGTCAATGTAAGAAAACCTTGCACAGCAAAGAACACACCCACTATTCATCCCTGTCAGAGCTGTTTGCAGTCTGGACACCAGCATAGAGAGGCAGAGGTACATTCTTGGCAAACATCTGTCCTAGATGACTGGGCTTGTTGTGCAGCCCTCTCCCTGATCAATTAGATAGCTGCAGTGTAACATGCATCCATCTCCAAACTGGAACCTACCAAAAGGGATCAATTGCATACAATCCATAGTTGTTTGTTGTTGATAGGGGTTTATTTATGCTTTAATACTGTCAAGTCATTAACAACAATAAATATTAAACCATCATGCATTCTGAGTCAATATTGAAATTCAGAGAAAAATATGACCTGCTTCTGCAACTTGTCATTTGGAAAAAATAACACATAATCCACTAGCCAAGTAGCATAACCAAAATTATAAATCAGTAAGACTGAAATCCCCACAGCATCATCTTTCTGTCAGCCTTTCCCCTAGACTTATAGTTGTGAGATGTGTTCCAGAGGAGTAACACAAAATGCTCCAACACAAATAAACAAAATACAGTTATTCCACCTAAAAGCTCAGATATGTTTTTCTTCTTTCTAAAGTACTGCTCACATGTGTGTGTGTATATGTATATACACACACAAACAAACAGACACACACACATATATATATATATAGGCTCAATAATTCTTAATCATCTTCATTTTGTGTTATCCCCTACTTCTTTTCTTTATCCAGCTAGGCAAAGCTTCAAGGAAATAAAGGGAATATGCAATTCAGTCACAGACCACAGCTATCTCTGCAATATCTTTCCATAGGCCTTTTCTCAAAGGTTAGCTAGAATGTTTCAGGTCCTGCTTCACACCTGATCACAAAAATTGTTTCCCTGAAATTGTATTGAATTTTACAATGAAATTGTAAAAAAAAATCATCCTTTATCCTAATGGTTCATTTTCCAAAGCATCCAACTCACATGCAACTCATATATCAGGGTTGAAGAAAGGGAGAGGAAGGAACTGTAGATTGGTAGACAATACACAAATGCAAAGTTTAAGTATAACTCAATAATCTTAATTCTGTAGGGTCTCAAATAATAACAGCTGAGTGGCTTCTTTTCAAATTCTTTAAGTTTTAACCCTGTACTTCCAAAGGCATTATCAGTATTAGATACTGGTTTTACTAGCAAACTAAATCAGCAAGGTAGCACTTTACTTCTTCCACCTGGCAAGAGACTCAGGCTCAGTTCTCTCACTGGAAGAGTGTCAGGAGAAAGATTTGCATGTGGGCAGAAAGTACATTTTAAACTCACATTACTGTTCACTTTCAAATAAAGCATCTCAGCACAGGAATCAGCCTTCAATCCTCTACTTAGACAAAATTCCCCAAAGTGCATCATATAGAGGATTTTAACTCTTTGGAAAGTCAGTGTTGAAGACATAGACCTTAAACAGATCTCAAATGTGAAAAAAAGAAGGACATATGTACTGTTAAATACAGGACTGTTGGGAAGTTTTGGAGACAAAATAACTTACTGATGAAGAGATCCTCAAAACAATTCCATGAATAGCTGAAATCTCTATATCAGTGTAGGGCAGGATTTTGCAACCCTTCATTCAGTCATTTATTCCCTATCCTCCAGCTGTGATAATTCTGGAAAGGATTGAATTCACATGGTACTGAATAGTTCTCTGTCCTATAGAAATGTCTGTGGGTTATCTGAAGCAATACAATTACAGTCATTGCAATGAGGAAATAACTCTGTGGTTCTTTATACATAAATGAACTTTAACTGTAAGACATCCGTTGCATTTTTTGCTGTCACTGGAGAAAAGAAAATCAACTTTTAAAAATTCTTGTTTTAAATCAAGATCCAACTGCTGCTGGGTTTAGTTTCATTTTCCCTAATTAAAAAAAAATCTAGGATGAATCCCCATGGACTTTACCAACAAGAGGTAAAGGGTTCATAATCATAATCATATCCTTTGCTTTAGTTTTATTGCAGAAATCCATCCGGATTTTTTTCTTTAACATATATAATAGTCTGAAGTCTATTCTTGGATTTCTGTATTTTTCTTGCTTACATTTTGCTCCGAGATCCAAAAGTGCCCTGGTAAGCCCTCCTGCTGGCTATCCAAAGAAGTAGGAGGCATTTTGGCTGTTGTGTTGATACCCCCGCTGCAGTAAAGTGGTAGTGACTCAGAAGCAGGTGATTAGAAGTTGGTCAAAAACTAGAATCCAGGAAATAAATACACTAGTGGTCGTTTTTTAAATGTCAAATCATTGCAAATCAGTGGAGGCAAGTTGGCTTAGCCACAGCTTTCAGAGCCTTTATGAATTGTAAAAATATTTAGCAGTAAACAATAAAAGCTATTCAGAAATTTCAGGAGGTTAAATCATTAGCTGAACAGCAATTGCCAACAAATAAAGATCTACATTGTACCTGTTTTCAGGTCAGGCTTTCAGGGACAGCCAAAATAAGAATACAAGCAAAAAAAAAAAAAAAAAGAGACTATTCAAAAATGTGCACATCCATAGCACTTTACAGCTTGTTACTGCCTCAGATAGTGGAGCTAGAGGAGCAACTATTCACAGTCCATTTCCTAGCTCTGAAAGTGCTGGTGAAGTTAAAGACAAACCAAGGCAGAAATATTGAATATAAATGCTTTGTTGTGACCTAAAAAAACAACCCATTGCTCGTTGATATTTTCAGTAGTGGAATAATTCAGATCACTCTTTGGAGGCTGAGGCATCAAACAGAGAAAATGCTAAGATGACTTCTTGTGAAAAGCAATCAGCTCTTTCCACTGAAGTAGAAAAACTGGAGCTTTTTGGAACATTTTATTTAAACTTGCCTTTAAAACAAGGTAGTTTTTATTGCAAAATAGTTTGCACATAATTGTTTTATGTATTATATACTCATGTTTGTTAGTCCTACACATCCAAAAAGCTGTGATTCAGAGCTCACAAGGATAAAGTGTCTGCTTTTGATTAACACAGTTTTTTATTAAGAAATATCTCAAATCTAAGCAGTTGTCTTCTCCATATGACTTATCACATCTTTGTGCCTGCCCTTGCCCTGACAATAAAGGTCATCATAGAGACAAAGAAATGAGATCTAAAAGATACCCCAAAATCCAGTGTTCCTCCATCTTCTGCAGTCCAGAAGAGTAGGATGCCCAAAGTCCTACTTAAAATCTGCTCTCTTAATTTTAGAGTAGTGTGTAAGTGCTGACAATAGTTTGGTTTATTAGAGCACTTTTATGTGAAATGTTAGCAAGAGAGGAGTTTCCAGCTGCAGAGGACACCAACAGAGCTGGGACTATCACTAAAGTTCAGAAAATCTCAAGTGCTCTGTGACACTACAGTGCTCCTTATGCTGATTTGTCAGTAGGAAGTAAAATCTATTGAAAATCAAACCTTCAGCCTCCTCTTTTGTTCAGCTTACACCTCAACAAATGCAAAGGCAATCAGATAAGGAAATTGTGGTGTTCTGGGATGGGATTATCTATCCCCTTTCTTACTACAGTAGTCCCATTTTAGGTAGAAAGTTCTCTTAGAAATAGGTGAAATAGATTGATACTTTCCAAAGTGTCATTTATGGGGCTCTCATTACACTTCTGCCAGTTTTCTTCCAGGCATTTAGAAACTGGGTGATTGTTGCTGACACCATTTTTCCCTGAGCCAAATCTGACTGAATTTGCCAGGCAGCAAGGGAGCAGCATGTTACCAGCTCTCAGGTCATGCTGCACACACATTTGTATCTGCAATACTCACTAGATCTTAAGGGCAAAACTCTGTTCTCCTGTCTGCAATGCAGTGTTTTAGCTGCAGTGCAGATCATTTATATCTGTGCTCCCCATCCAAGTCTCAGGGAGGTCAGCTGTGATTTTGTGAACATCCCTCTGCAATTTCTTTCCACATTTTAGTGTCTCTTTCACAATCAGGGTGACTGGCTTGTTGCTGACCCAATAGCTCTGTTCCTGCTTTTCCCTGTGACTCCTCACACTCATTCCTGACTCTCCAGACACTCTCCCAGCCTAAGCAGCTGCAAGGGTGACCTGTGGCCTCTGACTTCACTTCTTCAGCACGTTGTGGGTATCAAATAATTCATGTTTATTCTCTGATAGGCCTTTGGTTCCCACTTTGTAACTAAACCACTTGAGGCCAGAAATGAGCTTCTCCCCTGACAGCTGGGACAGTGCTGCCCAGAGTTCCTTCATTTTTCACTTGTCATGTTGAGGAGTGCAGGCACAGCAGGGACCTGGATGGAAATGGTTAGAATAGCAGTGACAGCTTACCTCTTTGTAATATGGTGCTTTCAGATAAACTTCACATGAGAAAACTGATCTCTTGTGTGTGTTTTCTAACTTTGATTTCTTCCTTTCTTCTGTAAGAAAATGGAAGTGTAAGCCTATGTCTAAAATGCTGGAAGACAGGTTTTCCTTCATCAGAATCCTAACAAACATCAGCCATTTCCCCCCAAATGTAAACAGACATGGTGAGGCAGGGATGCTGGTTTTTACCTCTGCTCACTTTCTTAACATTTTTCCAAAAGGCCACTCTGAGGAGGAGCCCCTCTCTGCACGTGGATTTGCAGGAGCCCTGTTTATCACTTGGTTTGATGTTTGACCTGACCATTGATGCACATAATTGAAAAGCAGTGTCTAAAGTACAGAAGGAATCCACTGATAAAATCGTGCCTTTACAAGACACATGTGTAGGGATTTATAGACATACACAGATATATGTCCACAGGCACATTAGACATAGATAAATACATGTACACAGGCACAAAGAGTGAGAATCCTTTTGCAATCCATTCCAATCACTGCTGTTCACTACAGGAAGCACAACTCTGCCCCTCCAGGCAGTTTTGGTATGTGCCTGTAAAAGATGGCTACACAGTACTTTATTGAAGTACTGGTACTGCCAGAAAAAGTGAAAAGTGGGGAATCAGAGTCAGAGAGATTTCTTCCATGAGCAGGCTGGACCAGAACTAAATGCTGCATTGCACCAACTAAAAGACAGTGCCTTCCTTCTGCCTGAGTTTGCCCTGTGCTTCACCACTTCAGACAAGGAAAGAGAGTCTGCAAACATCTGGGATTATAGCCATCACTTATTCTTGTGTTCTAGTCCTGTGTGCACAGCACAGTTCCATCACCTTAAAAGACTGGTGATCCAAAAAATGGAAAAACTGCACCTATATATCAACTAACTTTTAAAAGGTTTATTTTTATCCATGACATCAGCACTGCTTTAATAAAACTTAACAAATGTCAGGTGTTTTCTGATATATCATACTCCCTGAAGTGAACTCTGTGATCACATGCGTTGCTAAAAATCTCATTGGCAGCACTAAGTTTTTACTAAATTCTTCTCTAAAGATCAACTGATCAAATTTTTTTTTTGTGAATACTTAGATATGCAGGATGTTTCAATCATTGGAAATTGATCACTGAAGCTATATATTATTGTTTCTTTTTCATGCCGGGTTAAAAACCCAACTGATATTGGAATTAATTGCTATTTTTAAAGTTTTCCATAGCACTCAGTCATGGGTGCTAGGAAATCAGTTCCTGTAAATGCTAATCTCAACAGAGTATGACTGCATGCAAACATAAACATAAAATATAAAATAGTGGGAGCCCAGACACAAAGCTCATGGTGAAATGACTTCAGCTAATATTACAGAAAGCTTTCTAAAGCATGTGGAAAAATCTGGAATCAAAAACTTGAGCCCATATTTTGCACTTGGTGCAGTAAGAGGAGCGATCTATCCAGTGAAAAATCCCAGAAAATGTGTTACAAAGAGACCTTTTGTTAGTCTCAACAAAGAGAGAAGAAAATTCTGTAGAATTCCACCAGAATTTTCAAAGCAAAACCAAAAGAACATGAGCTGAGAGCACCCTCTTCTGATCATTATTTTGTTCTTCAAGTTCTAGGTAAAATATCTTCTGCATATGTTATAAAATCCCAGTGACCTGCACAAATACATAATCTGCTCAGGAGATGAATACAATAAATTTGTTTCAGCTACAAATTAATATTTTCACTTTAGCTGTTTGGGTTTTTTATTATTATTGTGCAAGCATGAAGCCAGTTCTTCCAGTAACTCTTCCTCCTTGTATGTTGCAGTTTGATTTCCATGAGGCCATCCAGGGCCAGAGGTGCAAAGGACAGGATGACTTTTTGTTGAATTCANATATTTATATATATTTATTTATATGATATAAATATTTTTCTGTAACTATACCAGCATCGTTTTTACTGTATTCTCACAGAGACCAAGCTGGAGATGTAAATTTTANGGAGAAAAAAAAAATCTGATTCTTAAAGAGTATATTTTCAAAGGTTTATAAAGATAAAAGTAGGAGCAGAGGATCGGGGGAGAGTAAGAGCAAGAGGAATATTAGGAGTATAAATATAAATATTTATATATATTTATTTATATAAATATTTTTCTGTAACTATAGCAGCATCGTTTTTACTGTATTCTCACAGAGACCAAGCTGGAGATGTAAATTTTAAATCCCACTGTAATTCAGAGGGGAAAAAAAAAATAGAGCAGTGCCTCTGACCTTGTACCTCACTTTCAGTCTCTGAGAAGTAACTCATGAATATTAGAGCTAATGAAGCTTGATTTTCTCCAGATTTTTGGTTCAGTGTTGATTGACTCTCATGTCTGGAAGATGTAAATTGTGACTGAAGCTTGTTCTGCATTTGAGACATTTTGATGTGCCCTCTTTGGTGTGTATTCTCTGGGATTTAAAAAGACTCCAGTTCATGCTGTAATGTTTTTCTCAGTGGGTGCCTCTCAGATGTCTCTCTGACCTGGACATCTATTTACATAAACCTTGTAAGAACATCCTGTCTGTGACATTTCTGTCCCTTTATCATATTTCATAAAAATACAACAATGTGTTCAAAAAATCAGATAGCATGGACTAGTGGGCAGATATATACTGAAACATCTAACTTCTAATTAATTCCCTGAAGATTTTCACTAGAGAGCCCTTGATAGGCAGAGGTGTGGAGAGTGGTTCCCCTTGGTGCAGGGAGTGATTCAAACCAGAATGAAGCCCAAAGAGGCAAAGGGAGTGATCAGCCATGCCAAGACTCCTGCAGTGCAGATGGGGCATTTTGGGGACAGTGATCCCATCTCTCAGCAGGAGAGCCTGATGGACCAGCACACACTCCCAGTGTCACAGATTGAAAACCAATAGAAAGGAAATTGAAAGATAGAGACAAAATCCTATTACATGATAAGGAAACTGGGCTGGATAGAGACAGCACAGAGATAGGAGGGTCATGGAAACTAACAGAGCAATTTGGATCTGGGAAAGTGGATGCACTATTAACCAGATGCACTCAGCCTCTCTGCATTGCCAGATGAGGCTTGTCCTTGTCAAAACACAATAAATTGGCCTCTTCAGCTTTCTCCACATTTAAGGTTCTGGCATGAACCACTTTAGACAAACGTAGATTGATGGCTGAAGCATACACAGGAATGACACAGGACCGGGATGATGCTGAAATATCATTAAAATTGATGATTTTGGCTTGTTCGTCTGTCATCTTTAGTACAGCATGGCAGTGCATCTGGAGACCTGACATTATCACAGAACAATGTGGAGCCTTCTGGGAAGGGAAATGCTGGCTGGAAGAAAGGCATATGCAGAGATGCAAAACATCCAGGAACAGCTTTTCATCCTTTGGTAAAGAGCTGTGTTGCAATTCCAGGTGTCTGACAGGAATGAAATCCAGCACAGGCCATTGTGTGCACTTGCTTACAGAAACAGAAACCTACAGCTGGGCTGTGGAAACAAAGGGTCAGGCACTGTCCAAGTCCCCTTAAAGGGTAATGTGTGGCAACCCAAGGCAAATGCAACTTTGAGTTATTGGCCCAGAAGTGGTAATTTAGAAACTGGGAATTTAGGTTATTAGAGTAGAATTAGAGGAACTGACCCTTCTTCCTTTTGGCTTTTTACAGAATCACAGAACAGCTTCTTGAAGGAGGCCTTATAAAGATGATAGAATATTCAGCTGGAGCTGCACAATAGGAATGATCAACCAAAGAAAATCTTCACCCTTACCCAGCAGCAAGAATGTGCTGGTAAGGACAGTGACAGAACGAGGAATTTGCACTTTTGAGTCTGGCCATTTGTAACACCTGAAATAAGAACAGTAGCATATGTAAGAATATGTGGGTCTGAAATGGTGCAGGGTCAGCCATGTAGTTGGCATCCCTAAGGGGTCCTGTATGGAAATTATGGAAGTCTCCAGAGTTACCAGCTCTTATTATCAGGCTGCACAAAAATGTGGACCAGCACTACATGAAAAGGTTGTTCAGTAAAATTAAAATTATCCTGGGGCATAGGAAGCCTCAGACTTCAAAGTTGCTACTTATTTGCACATCATACTTTCTTCTAATGTGAAAAAATTACAAGGCTCTCAAAATCTTTTATTATGAAACAACCTCAAAAAGTAATGATTCTTGAGCACAATACTTATACAAAGATGGTAAAGGGGGAAAGATAAAATAATGCTCAATATCTTATCTTCCTGATAAAGAAGCAGAGAGCAAGGTTGGATTTATATTTACCTAGTCAAAAAATTACTTCAGACTTAATCTGCTATTCGTATTTTGAGGTCAACTTTGTCAATTCTGTTCTCCAAAACACACTTAAGGGTTATCAAGGTAAGCAAGGATTGGATTGGATTGGATTGGATCTCTGTAGCAAGCTCATATATTGAGCATAAGGTAGAAGCTTTTCCTATAGGTCTTTTATTCACAAGCATGGAAAATACCACCCAAAAAAACCTCCACAAAAATAACAGTTGTATTCGTTAGACATCATCCAAAATATATTGCTGAAAATGGGAAGCACTTTGATTAGGAGTGACTTAGCAACATGCACAACATATTCCAGCATATGAGTCTGGTGGATCAGCATTCAAACACACGTAATGAACAGATGGTTCCTGTAGAAGAGAGGGATGCAGTGCTCCTGGTCACCTTCTGCTGGCACTCACTCAAAGCAGGTGCTTGATAAACCAAGACTGGAAGTGGACCAGAATGAACTGGCTTCTAACAAAACTGGGACATAGAAAAGGAGGAGACAATCCCTTCTTCTCTCTTTTCCAAGAATATGTGAGTCCACCCAATGCCAGCCTTGCCCACGGTGACCAATCCCACATGTTTGTTACTGTTTCTGAGATGCAACATCAATAACTCTAACATGAGGACATGGGGCACTGACAAGCTGAGCATGTCAGAATGTAATTCAGGTTTGAACTCCATTTTATACTCTCATGTTAATTTTTTCTAATTTTGTCAGCTTATTCTGCATCCAAAGTGGCCAAGTCCCAACTAGAACCAGAGCTCCTTTTTTGAATCCATTACTGATCTGATTTCAAAGCAGAAACATTAAATTCCTTCCCTTTAGGAGAAATCAAATAGACCTGGCATCAAATCCTTTCACTGTCTAGGTTCCAAAATCACCTGCTACAGCAAGGAAAGCAACAGTAGTGGAGATATTTGTGTGTTTTTACAGATGAAGTTATCCAGTGGTTAAGTCTGGATTAAACTTCAGAGCAGAATTTCAAAATGAATCAGGGTCATGGTTTGTGCATGGTGCTGAAATCTTCTGGGGTTTCTTGTCTTCTGAAGTTTTGTCTGTGTTTGATCTGGAATAGGAAAATAGGGTCCATTCCAATTTGGAAAAGAACCCAGAACCCAAGTTCTATGAGTAAACTCACATCATGAGACTGAAATGCCCCCAAATACCCTCTTATCCTTCTCTTTCTGAGGATGGAAAGTTCGACAGTCAGATGGGACTGGGGAAGAAAGATATCTCCAGATGGAAAATGATGAAAAGCTGAATTTGGCAATATTATTAAAGTGGACCTCTGGTTTTAATTATAAAGTTATAGAACAAGTGATGGCAAATCCATTACAGAGTTTGAAATTACGTCCAGCTTAGCTGCTTCAGGCACTGTCAAGCACCCACAACTCTAAAAGGAGAATCCCCTCCAGTTTTCACCTCTCAGGTTGAGATGGTTTGTTCCTACACTGACTTGTTAATCCTCCTAGAAGACTCTCATCTTCTCACCTTTTCCACCAGCCCTCTTTCAAGGGAAATTTTCTTGATTGAAACTGGCTTTTAAAATTATCTTGATCTTTGTGACAACTCTTAGCAGTATGCCAGTGAGTTACCTGGGAACATTTATTTAGGATTCATAAATCTTTATAGGGAAAGAGTTAGTAGAGCCACTATTCTGTCTGCCTTGAAATATTGAGGTGCTGTAATGCTTTGATTTGAAACATTACAACCTACAGGAGAAAATCTTGACAAAAGGATAGAAAATTCATGCTTAGAACACAAGGTATTGCAGTAATGAAGTTACTTTGTGGACTGGCAGAATATGTTCTATTTCAGTGGCTAAAATGGTGCAAACAGCAATCGGGGTTTGAGAAGGCTGAACTTCAGTGTGAAAAATAGAAAATAGTCCACCTGACAATGCTGTCCTGCCTGACTTTAATTAACCTGTCACTACAAACATGACCTAGTTACCACAGTACAAATGTCAGCTTGTAGCAGCTTTTCCCTGGAGCCTCCCTAACCAGCATTTGCCATTTACATTCGCTGGTTCAATGATGAAGAGCAGTTAATGAGCTCCATCTACTGCTGCACGGGGTGAATTGTTCCAGCAGCTCCATTCCCCAGCTCCTCCTCAGGCTGCCCTGGGAGAGGAAGGAGTTCCAGGCACTCTGCTGCAGCAGCCACTGGCAAGGGCTCTGAGCAGAACATTCACCTCCTTGTATTTCTTGTTCTGCTTTTCTGTCATCTGCTTTACTGAACGTGGGTTTTCTTTAATCTATAATCTTTTAGGTAATTTTGTTTTGAATTAGAGGGTGACAACATGGGGCATCTTTTTTTCTTCTTCTTTTTTATAATATATTTTCCCAGAGTAAAAAGGCATAAGTTCTCTTATAACAATTAGCACAAAAACCCGAAGAGGCTTACAAAGCAGGACAATTTATTTAAGTTGCTGTTGCACTCTTAATAAACAAAGCCACTGTGTTGAAAATGGGTACTCAGATCAACAGATGGATGCCCTTCTCTTATGCTTGCCATATGTGTTGACTAGAGTATTCAGATGAGATATTTAATTGTTCATGTCTTAAAAGAAATTATCTGATAATGACTTAAAATGCCTTCTTAGTTTATGAGAGGGTTAATGAATACCTGTTCTAAAATATTGCATTGCTTAGTATTTCCCTCTTGGTTTTGGTGAAATATTTCAAATACTCTCAAAGCATCACAACTGGCCTCACAGTAAGCAGGATGCAGGAGATACTTACCTCAAGCATAGCTGAATCAGAAAAACACCAGATAATTGATGAAGAGGAAAGGTAGCAAGGATTAATACCTTCGTATGTCTAATATCTAAAAAAAGAATAAAATATTATATCTGATTAAATATCTCAGCGTAAGATTTTCTTTTCATAATACTTTTCCATTAAGAAAGAAAACAGTATCAAAGGTCAGAGGTGTTTTTCTAGTCTGTACAATGCTCAAACACCTCTGTGATGGCTGCTGAATTAATTAAAAGACCAGGCTTGGAGACATTCCACAAAGGAAGGAAAGTTATTCCTCAGGCTGGCTGCTGCCTTTGGATCCATGGAAAGCAGGGCACATCCTGCTAACAGCAAAGCAAACTCCATGAGGATGCGGCATCCATTCCTGTTGTTACCCCCTCCACCTACCTCGGGCCCCTCATTGTACAGCTGCCTCAGGTGGCCTCAAAATACAACATTTCTGAAATATGTCTCTCGGAAGGTCTCTGATTGGAAAACATTGAAATCAAAGTAAGAAACTCAACTATCAACCAGAAAATGGTTGCCAAAAGTCCAAGGTCTTTTCATCAGATATGAAACCAAAGTAATTTTCATTCTCTCAGCCTCAACTTTGGCCCCTGGTCTTACCAGTGAAAGACTTCCCCCTCTGTAATTTTCCTCTGAGTTGTAGCACTCAGTGAACTGTTCATGAGTGCTCCTTGCTTAGGGGAGCCTTTCTGACTAAATCCAAGGGATTTGGGAGTTTCTAGGGACAGAAACTGTGTTTGAACAGGGTAATTCATATGATCTTCATTCTCCATACACCACACTGCAAATCCATTGGGAATATCTTTTACAACAAATTCACATCAAACCAAGTTTTATTTTTGAAATTAGCAATTAATGCAGAATTATGCAAAGCAAAAAAAATGAATAAGCTGGCTGTGCAGTCAATGCTTTCCTGAAAACATGGGGGACTTCAGTGTTTAACACTACTTACAATGAGCACATCAGTGGGAAAACAAACCCTGTTTTCAGCTAGTGTATTGTAAATACAGATGCTCAGATTTTCAACAGCTTTTTAAAATTATATTTAAGGTGAACTGACTCCAAATTAATTGGAAGCTACAAAACTCTAAATGCTTACTTTATGCTCGCAGTACATGTTAATCCCAAATTTAGTGTTAACATATCAGGTAACTGTTTTAAAAGATTCAGGAACAATATAAACTTCAAATTTAATAAACTAAGTACAAAGATTTAATATTTGTCTTCTGTGAATTTTATGGGAGTAAGAATTGGAAAGAGATCTGAGAGTCCACTTTTACACCTCCAAGAAAAAAATGTCATACAGCCTGTTCCTGCATAAAGGGTTTCAGGTTAAATACTCAGTAGCAGAATGTTAAATAAAAGATTTTTTTTTGGTTGCTCATTAACACTGGCAGCCCTAGTTTGATTTCTTGAATATATTTACTTTCATATGAAAGTCAGAATAGCCACAAGGTGCCAAGAGGCACTAGACCATTCTTGAAGTTGCATTGCCCCAATAAGCTTTGCAAAAGGTGTCACTAATAACAGCAGAGAAACAAATTTCCAGTAGTCAACCTCTAGAAAATATAAATACTGAGGGGATTCTAGTGACCTAATAATTGTCTACCAGTGTGCAGTGATTTTTATGGATTCTGATGGTGTCTGATGGTGCTCTTCACAGGCAGCACCCTGGTGTGTCCAAGACTCTCCATGTTAGGGGAGTTTTTTAATGCATTTGCAGCTGTGCAGAGAGTCTGAACATCAGAAATGCCAAGATACACAGTGCACATGCACACATTTATTCCTATATATGCAACACATACATATATTATGGTCAGGAAAAAGGTGTGATAATAACTGCCTTTAAAACTTCCATGCTTGCAGAGTAGGAGCCAGGCTTGGAATATCTGTCAGTGAAGTAACTTGGAAAGACTGTTGTGGTTTTTCATCACCTGTAACCGTTCTCTCATATGGTTCATCATTTTATCTGTGTAAAACTTCTCCTATTTTATCAAGAGCTATCACACATACAGGGTTTTCTTTTCTATTCAAGATGTTTTCCACCTTTATGTGAAATTTTTTAACTGCATGTAGTTCAAGAGGATTTACTAAGCTGAAAGTTAAGCATATCAAATTTTTCCTCTGCATAGTAGTTACCCAGGCAGTTGTGACTGAGCAGAGTACAAACATCAGGATAAATTGCCATTTTCCATTAAGGATTGGTGAGCAACTAAATCCTCACTCAGGGAAATACATCTCTCTGGATGTAAACCTTTTGGCTCCAGTCCATTTCAGTAGTCTGCCCTGCATTTACTGAGAAAAGCCACTGATGACTATGGGAGTTCTGTTTAAAGATGTAGAAGGATCTTATCCCATATCTGTGACCTTACAAAGATGAACAAAGATTGTTTGGTTTGTGTTGGTAGCTCATGTCTTCAAAACTGTTTCTTGCTACATAGCAAAACCACTTTGATCTGCAATTAAACATTTCTTTATACAATGTAGAAAATATATGCATCATTGACAAAACTAGAAGAAACTGAGTACAGAAAGCAGAGAAGGAAAACAACATTTCGTTTTATTTTTACATTTATTCAATGGAGTTCAGAAACCAGTATAACTCTTATTTTACAAAGTTGAGCATTAAATATTTAAAAAAGGACTTACTGGCCTTTGATAAGTAGTGTCATATGGGACATGCATGCTAACACAAAGCCAGTTTTGGATGACAGACATTTAAAAGCAGAAAAGTGAGTTAACAAAATTTTCAGAGACACTTGAAAAGGTGACAAGTCCTTTTATATCCCTTTATCCAAATGTAACTTCTCCATTTTTCTGCATCTTCCCCTCCCATGTCCACTTTCTAAACTTTAATATTACAAAACAAAATACTCAGAAATACAAATAGTACACCCAATAAAGTACATTAATTATGATGAATGATAAGGGGAAAGAGAATCTGGCGTAGTTGTCTATGTGGTAAGGATTTTTAACATGGAAGCAATCAAAGATACAGAAAAGTCTTTTCATGACTGACATTGCTGAACTACACACCCTGTGCTGACTTCTCTCCCTTTCTCTGTCAGTGCTGGTTTGTTTGCTTTTGTTTGAATCGGTCTTGTTCGTATTGTCAGGGGCACTGCAGCTGTTTGTCACTGCTGCCAGGACTCCATTCTTCTCTTCCTCCTCCTCCTCATCATCAATAATCTGATAGGGAACAAAACAGCAGGTACTTCAGTGAATATTTCATCACCTGTTTACTTTAGAGCTGCAGCAAATGGGATTTTTCTCATGACTCCTCCTCTGTCTCACTCCTTGACTTCAAGGACAAGCACTTACATGCATCAGGCAGCTCCTTTCAGCTCTCAAAGACTCCATTTATGGGGAAAACATTGACTTAAGCAACGCCATACAGCAAAAACTTTTGAATAACTCAAAAGCAGACCTGGATTTGTTCAAATATGGACAAGAAACTTTACTTAAGATAGCAGCAAATCCCTGAAATGCACAGCAGTAAACTGTCTTCTGCTCTGGGCAAATACTGGCAAAGTTTAGAGCCCAGAAAGTGTGAAGGCAAAGCCCCAGCCTGGAGATGGAGAAGGTGGGGGAGCTGCCAGAGCAGCCAGCTGAGCTGGTTGCACCCCAAATCAAGCACCCCAGGGTACAAGACACTCTCCTTGTGTGCAACTGGCTACTTCATTCTGGTGCTTTGCAATAAAAATCAAGTTACTTTAAAAATAAATAGGGAACAGCCCCACCCACAGCTGATTCAATACTAAATAGTTTGTGATGCTTTCTGTCGAGTCCTGAAAGTCCTGCTTTAAGTTCAAAGTTCTGCTAGGGTTAAGAATATTTTAATGTGCTTCAGTGCATCAAGACAGGTCTTTGGAGGATGTTGTATAAGCCTTTTGGTGGGTTTTGTTTCTTTGATTAGAAATGGCTCAGAGCCATAAAGTTCATGTATGAAATTTTCACCCTTTGAAGTCAGTGGGTTTTCTGTTACTGACTCAGAGGACACAGGATTAGACATCAGCTGCAGCTTCAGCTCTGAAACTTCCTTGGAATTTCTGGG
Organism: Pycnonotus jocosus; assembly: GCA_013400435.1. NCBI lineage: Eukaryota > Metazoa > Chordata > Aves > Passeriformes > Pycnonotidae > Pycnonotus > Pycnonotus jocosus. The sequence continues at coordinate 56,049 of VWYP01022442.1, read as the reverse complement.
GTATTTAGTTTGGCTTGGGATATTGCAGAGACACCAGCAGAAACAAGCTACTAAGTCTGGCTCCAATTTTGTATCTAAACTAAACCTTATTATGTATACGTTGAGGAGGGGGTCATTTTAATACAGGTAGGCACACATATAATTTTAATTTTCTCCTGATACTTTTATTACCTCCCAAATCAGTAGGTGGCAGAAATATAAGACAAGTCTAAAGTATTTATTTGTGAAGTGTAGGATGCAGAGTCTCTTTCTTCTGACCAAGTTGCTTTTTCCCATTTGCATCATGCAAAGAAACAGTTTACACAAGGACAAACTTTCGAAAGGTTAAGATGTACATCCCCATGTGCAGCCAGACAAAAAGCTCATTTAGGTATATCCCAGCTATTAAAGTCAAAGAAAGCTCATTAAGCCACCTAAGTGGTCTCCATGCCGGAACAGAATTGCTCTTCTGCCCAGGGTGCATGTGTACAGCATGAGCCTTGAGTCTTCCTCATCTAAAATTACTGACACTCTTGAAAATGAGAGTGGAGTCTGGACAGTGTCCTCAAACTGCTGTGAATCAGTGAAGCAGAACAAATGGTGGTAGAAAAGAGATAATTACAGCCTTCCACTTTCAATTTAAAGAAAAAAAAAACTGGGATATTTTATTTGAGAGATAAATGTAGCTCAGCACAATGTATCATCCTAAAAATACACAATATCATCCCAAAAAACCTTGCTCATCCTCCACCTGGCCTCCCACACCTCTGTGTGAAAGGCTGGGATAAAAATCTGCCTATAAAGCATTAAGAGGATAAATCTATAAATCTCCAGTCTGAACCTTAAATAATCCCCAGGGTAGTACTAAAATTCAAACCTCAAGTTTTTACTTGAGGCCTGACTGTTATAAATATCTTTCTCTTCTGCTTCAAAAAGTTCAGGCAGCTGAGGGGAGTGCTGAGGATGGCAGAGGAGCCTTTGTCAGCAGCACCTGGCACCTGAAATGAAGCACCAGAGCAACATCCTAATGAATGCACTTCAAAAGTTAATAAAATAAAGGAACCTGACAGAAGAATCCTGACTTTTTCCCCCTGCTTTCATTTTTCATTACAACATCTGTACTTCAAAACCATCAGGATTTGGGGCATTGCTCAGTTTAAGAGTCTATTTTTCTCTCAGGTAGGGCTGGCTACAAGTTGTTCAGAATTAGTTTTATTTCAGAGCATGAAAGGACATTGTGTACGTGCCACTTTCCCCTTCTCACAGCTGCATGTGAGCGATTCCCAGGAGGCTGATGTGTTATTAGGCTGTTCTTGACTCCTTTCAGCTCCCCAGGGGCAGTTCTTACTTAAGCAGAAAATACCCTAGGCAGTGCATATGTACAGGATTCTATCTGCAGTGCAACAAGGCAGGGCTCTTGCAAAACAGAGGGGAGTTTACAGCCAAAGTGCTGCATCACATAGCTTGGAAAGGAGAGAGCTAATCTACAAAAGAACCATACCTGCTAATTTATTAAAAACTGCAGTCTTGTAGAGTGATGATAGAAGACTGAGCTGGTTTACATTATATCAAAAAAAGAAATTGTGTGATTCCAATTTTAAATGTCATACCAGGTTTTTTTCTGGTTTTTTTTCCAGGAAATGGCTGGCACTAAGAAGGGCTCTGTTTAGATACCAAACTGGTATCATCCAGGAAAGACGCCGTACATCACCCAAAAAGCACTGTCTATGACACCTGCTACTGTGGCTGCTGTTCACACCAAGTGTTTGCTGACATCCAAGAGCCAACAGAATTGAGGAAAGTTGTCACTTTCACTGGATAATAAAGCTGCTCAAGTTTAAAAATATTTCAACCCAGAGTGTTGCACATCTGGAGTTTTTGTGGTGCTCATAAAGACTGCATGAGGCTTGCACAGAAATATCACAGAGGGTGAACCTTACACTTATAAAATTATTTTCAGTTTTCAAACTGTTTTCTGTTCTGCTTTAAAGTTGGAGGTTTAGGTAAAAGACAGAGGAAGCCCAAGGAATATTTTTGTGCTTTATAAGAGGGCACAATTAATGCCTTTGTGCAAAAGAGAAGAAACTCAGGAGAGGCATCCTCTCCTTTCAAGCAGCCCGTTGCTCTGGAGCTGATGTGAATGGCACATTCTGCCTGACCTTCCCCGCAGCAGGTGGTTCCTCTGCTTTTGCCATTAGCTTTGAAGGTGTCTCTGTGGGTCCTGGTTCACATGATGTGACACACTGCAAGAGCAGGGATATGATGAGCTCTTTCACCAGTTTATGTTCTAAACTGGAGATCTCAGGGGCTTCAGAAGGGTTTGATATGCGGTGCCCAACTTCTTCAAAGAGCAAAGCGGGAAGCGAGCAAGTACAACTAATTCCTGTACAAGAGAGAGGGTGACATTTCCATTTCACCTCCTACATTTATTTACATAATTCTGAGTGCAAATTTTCTATCAGCTCACATATGGGAATAACAAACTGGGATGTGAGATTTCCAATTAACCTGTGTCCACAAGAGAATACGATAATGAGGACAACACATTTACAGTGACGCTACTCACACATAAATTGCTAAGTACCTGCTAGACAGAGACATGAGATTTTAGCTGGTATTTTTGCCCTTGTGATGTGCTTGTTTTTACAACAAGAAATGAGAAATACAAGTCAGATCTGCTCTCCATGACACCCTGCTCAGTAAATGGTTCTTGCCCTTGGCTACAGTAGGAAAAGGACATGACAACCATTTTCCTTATTCTACAGAGTCAAAAGCTGATCTAAGACCAAACAACTGTTCCTTCTCTTATATTCTTATCTTTGTGTTTGCAGGAAGTGCATTTGGCTTGCTTGCTCACTCCTGATGCCCAGCAGAAAGCAGGAAACATGCCTGAAGTGATTTCTTTTGGTCATTAAGTTCACCACGAAACTTTCCTTTCTCTTTTCACGGCTGTACCTCCACATACTTCCATGCACATTCTTGAAGTCTACAGGTTCCCATGTCCACCCCATCTGCAAGCATGAGTACCTGCTCCAGATGAAAGGGAATCTGACAGAGGCAGGTGAAGGCAAGGGCAGTATAAGTGCCCTTCACAGATCCAAAGATGCTTAATCATCCAAGCACTGAAACACTTTACCTTCTCACCCGAACCTCCAAGCAACATTTTTTTCCCCCTACACTATAAGCAAAATGACAACCACTTACTACACAAGATGGATATGCTCACAGGGAATTGTCACTGATGTTACCTAGCCAACAAAAATTACTTACAGGCTTTCCACTCAAATCCTCATTCGAAATGAGTGTTTGCCCATTTGCAAACAATCCCCTGATGGACCCGACAACAGCTTTTAACATATTCTTGTGCATTTACAGGACCTATCTTTCATCCAAACAGCCAAAATCTCGCATGAATTGATGAACTATCTACACATAACCCCCCCACACACATACTGCCCAATCTTCAAAAGGTTTTAAAGCTCCTCCACCTGAGCTCAATATCCTGTTTCTTGAGTATACTGGGCTTTGCTTAGGCATTTGTGATGCTCTGTTCTAATTTGGCTTAAACAGTTAATAATCTTTCTTCTTTCATTTATCCCTACAGCACTCAATCAAACTTCTTTCTGCCTTTTTTTTCTTCCTGTTATTCTCTATGTTTTACTTTTTTTTCTATTAATCCAGAAATTTCATAAGCTGCTTAAATTTTTCTTTTTTATCATGCATATTAGGTTCAGTTCCATAATTAAAAGCTGCAAGACAATCATCTTTCAGCTTCCTTGTGATTTCTTTTTTCTTGCTTATGAAAGCACTGCTCTACACTGCAGATGGAAACTGTGACAAAACTTCTTCATGAACCTGTCCTCATTATTTCAGCAACCACCAGACCCAAAAATACCTATGATGATTTAATCCATTTTTATTTTAAGTATATTTCGTGGTATTTCTGAGTTGTGAGAAACTCTTTAGAGCCACAGAAAGCACTGTTATAATAATGCAGAAGGGAAAATGGATCCCAGTCTGACTTCAGGTGCATCTGTTGAAAGAGAAGGTGAGAGCAGAAGGCTACAGGGACCTGATACCCCCAGCACATGAAGACATCTGCAAAGAGACTGACTCATGTTCCATGCATGTGCAGGTTTCATAAATTGAATGTGATAAACTCTTTTTTTTCCATATTGCAGTAGGATCAAGTCACCAAGTTCAGCCTGATTTTTGAATTGTGAGTAAATGCTATTGCCTGGGAGACAAGAAGTGCCTGTGATTTTTGTGAGACATCCATTGATAAATGGCCATAAAGCCTGTACAGAAGAGAGAAGGAAGAGTGCTTCAGTTTGTTTGGTCTCTTCCAAAAAAGTTCCAGATATACAGATATTTTTTCTCAAGATTATTATGTTTCCCTGTCCTAATTCTAAAAAAGAAATTACTTTAAATACATTTACCATTTGTACTAAGAGAATTAATTCTTTTTAGCAGGTGTAATTTAAAACCAGTTTGTAGGACAACAACCAAATAATTAAAATACCTTTGGAAGTTCCTTTGAGCTGAGCTGGTGTAGAGTGCAGAAATGAGTCACAGCATACTCTAACAGTGCTCCAAAGATGAAGCTGAAGCAGATACCGAGGTACACATCAATTGCCTTAATAAAGCAATTAGCATTTGGGAGTGAAGTCCTGGCTCCCATCATCAGTGTTGTCATCGTAAGGACCGTGGTAACACCTGTGGAATGGAAAAATCAATGTTCTAGTTTAACTCAGATGGCACTGAGAGCCTCTGCTGCAAGGGCCCTACTGCAGGAGAGTTTTCCCTGGATCTCAAACTCCTAGGATGCATTGGCATTTAATGGGTCATGCTTTAGGAGGAAGTGAACCTATGACTCTTAAGTTAAATGCTTAAAAACAGTAACAGAAAATGTTAGCAAAGCTGAGAAGACTAGAAATTAAAATGAGAGAGATTTTGGTGTCATGGAATGTGTATTTATGATTAACACATTAATATTGCAAATCTATGCAAAAGGTCCCTTTAAAATATTCAGATATCATTTTGCTCAGTGTAGTTGCCCACTGGCCTCGTTCAATGTGAAATCCTTCTTTATTCCCTGTTCTGTAGGAGTGTTTTTTTCATCCCACCTGCAGCCTGATCAAACCTGATTTGCATTCTTTCCCTTTCAGAATATCCTTTATTTGAAATTAATTATATTTAATCTCTTATAATTCTCTTGTTATTCATGTGTTAATTAGTATGTATCATTAGACCTCACAAAAGCCTCACAATTGTCTGTGCATGCCGTGTATTTGAATATGCTTAAATTATTTCCAAAATGACAGTTTTTTACTTTGCTTTCCCCTGCCTGTAATTCTCCTTCCTGTAGCTGCCAAAGGCATTTTTCTTAGTTAAAGGATAACATGGCTTTAAGGGGAATCCACATGATGTACTGAGTATGGCAAACCCAAAAAGTAATTCCATAAAACTCAGAAGTGTTTGCAGCTCCAGGAAATGGATGCCAAGAACGCGCAATCAAGAAAGCGTCTTAACGATGGGTTGGTTTATCAGCTTCTCACCTATGCAGATTCTGGCTGGAACTGATGACTGGCTTATCCAAAATGATACCCAGGAGAGCACAACCAGAAGGATCGATGGTACATATGTCTCTAATATGAAATACAAGATGTTTCTCTTGAGTTCAAAGTGAAATACGAGTTTGGGGTAACGTCCTGTGGAAGGAGCAGGGAAAAAACCATTGTGAAGGTGCAATTCATGAAAAAATCTTGGAAATAACAGCCTGTATTACTTTGGTGCACTACAGCTTAACAAACAAGCTTGTAAAAATTAAACATGGCACTGAAAAGTTCAGATTGAAGACTCTGAACTGAAGGAAACAATCAAATATGTAACATTCAGTCACCATATCCAGGGTTTTATTAAAGACACCTTGAATTGGAAATTAAATGAGGATTAGTGAAGGAAGAAATAAATCCATCAATGTATGAAGAGGATGTTTCATTATATAGCACAAGGCAAGGAAATTTGAAATCCCATATGGGTTTAGCTGTTGCTGTTCATAACAATGAACAAGTTACTTATTATACAAACTAGAGTAGTAAGGATTATCACTTCATGAAAGTGGAATGGATTCTTACTTTTAACTATCTCACATATCCAGTTTATTTTTCTTTTGCTTTACTATTGCTCAAGATGTGGATTGAGGGTACCTGCTCTGAAATTGCTGACCTACCTCTTAAACCCAAGCAGTATCTTTGCATCCTTACGATCTGTTTTTCCTTTCTGTTAGTGCATTAGAGTGTTTGTGTTGCTCTGAGAAGTGCCACTGTTGTGGCACAAATTATTTGCTTTTAAGTGAGTGATTTCCAGAAGATGAAATTTTGGGATCACAGAGTCAAATATAGAACTGTGTTTCATGAGGGGATAGCACACTCATAAGCAAAGCTTGGATTTCTTACTCAGCTCACTAACTGAGCAAAATTTGGCTATGTTGAGGCACACAATCTGAAACAATCTGTTATCAGTTCAATGCATCACAGGAAAACCAGAATCTTGCTTTTTAAATGGGCAGAAAAGACTTCTTGTTCTGAAGTTCCAGGTTACAAATTAAGTGTTATTAAGTTTTTACAAAATAATTTTAACACTATTTGCATGTCAGTGAAATATCAGTGAGAGACTAATGCTTTGTAGTCAGAGAGCTTTGGCTTCTGCTATTTTAATACAAAACCTATTCTCTGGCACCAATGCTTGCTTCCAATGCTGCCTGCTGCGAGTCAGGACAGAACTACAGAACAATGGATTCACTTTAGCAACAACAATATAGGCACAGACAGGCTATTTGTGCATCCCTCAGGTGTGCTGTGAGACACAAAGAAGAGCACTTTTAAAGGCTTGAAGTGCAAGCAGGATGCCAAGAAATGTCTTATTGCTCCCAGATGAGAAAAAGGATGGCTAAATTTCCATTTTTCAAAGCATTGTATATATTGCATCATGAGAACAATAACGGGATTTTTAAAACAGAAAGAACTGCTAGATTATGTAGTCTAACTCTAATCACAAGCCACTGAATTTCTTTAATTATCCCTTGCTTTGAACTAAATAATTTTAGTTGGAATAGAGCCCACCTTCACACAGACAGGAAGACTTAGTCTGAGAATGTCTAGACACACAGCATCCACCATTTCTCTCTGTTAATAATTCTGTTTGCTAGGAATGAATGCAAAATTTCTAATGTTAACTTGTTTTCAGTTTTCTGCCACATTGACCATCTCTTCCCTACTGAGCTAAATAGTCCTGTGGTAGTCAGTTCCTTCTCCTTCCAAAGGTGAAAATACACTGTATTGAGGGTTCTTCTTTGTAAATTCAGTATATTGAGATCCTCAAGTGTCCAATTGAAGGAAAGGATACAAACATTACACCTAAACTATCTCCATGAGGCAAGAAGTACAAATATGTTTCACACCATTATAATTTTTAGGCAAAAGGAGGGATATTACAGCAATGTACCTCTACCAAGGGTGTAACTTTTACCAATACAGTTGTTTCAATAAACATCACTTTGCTCACCAAAACTGATTTTAAGTGTATGAAGACCAAAGTAAAGTCCTCAAAAGTCAGGGAGTGAAAAACTTCAAGATGACTGTGTGACCTTACTTGCTCTGTCTGCACTCATCTGTGCCCTGAAATGAGCCCAGTGCTGTGGAAAAGCTCTGAGTCTGTACAACAAAAGGCTGCAGCACAGAGCACGTTTAGGGAGAGAGAATTGGATACAACACAAAAGCTGTTTGTGTTGTGCTCTGTGCTGACCACAGGGAAGGATGTGCTGCCATGTGCCCAGCAAAGGGGAGTGAAGAGACCAGACCATCCTCCCTGCAGAGTGCCACAGGCACCTGGGATTTCCCCTGGTTCAGCCTTTGAAGAACTCATCGTTAAGAAGGAAAACTCTGGAAGAGCCAAAACAGCCACACAGTAACACCCTCTCCTTGTCAGTGCCCTACAACTGCACCTCTGTTTGCCTCAGTACAAAAGCCAAGTGCATACATGGGAAGTTAGTTCGAAAAATCAAATTTAAAACCTGCAGTTTGCAATTTCCAAGTTTAGACAAGTCCTTTGAATATTCTGGTGTTATTATTTTTTTCTGATGCCAGAAATTTCTTTAGTAATGTGAACAAAGAGAAATAGAGATGTAACAGCTTATAGCTGAGTGGCTTTTGGGGGGAACAAAAAAAGAGGCATTTCTCTAACCTTAAGGCTTTCTTCTTGCCAGAATCCAAAGACATGGACATGATAATGATAGTGTCAGCATTTCTCTAAAGAGTTCAGAAGAGCTTTTATAATGGAAATTTTGAAGCAACCTATATATAGAATTCGTCAGAGCTCCTCCTGTAATAAACTGAAGGAAGCAGTAGTTGAGAAAAAGTATTCAGTGCATACTTATCATGCTAAGGAAATGAGCAATGGGATAAAATGAAGATAGGGAAATATTGCAGTCCATTTTTCATCTACACCACACATGTACCAAAAGTTATCATCTTTAAAAGGAACAGATTTGCTGCTCCTGTTGCGTGAGCTGCATATGAGAGAGTAATGCTGTATCTCATTGCCTTTGACTGGCACATCTGAGACCATGGTGCCATCAGCCAGATCAAAATTGAAACAGGTTCATGAAATCCTAGTCCTGACTTTACTAGAGTTAACTCAAGTACAGCTCAAATTAACTACTCAAAACTGTCAAGTTTGCCACTTGCTTGACAACAAAACACTTGCATTAAAATGAAGATATGTTTTTTCTTTCAAGTTTTTGGCCTGTGACAAATGTCACCTCAGTGTGAGACTGCTCTGATTTAAATTTGTTAACATGATAGAAATTATTTCCGTGCAGATATGTAACTGCAGCAAAGGCACAACATTTGTACTTACCAAAGTATTAAACTACTCTGTGTAAGTTTCTCAGATTGAATGACTGTCAATACATACACTCTAAACACACCACAAGGTGAGGTATTCTACTCAGGTGACACCACAGCAAAAGGACATTAAGCTGAGAAATTCAGACTTTATAGAATTTATGACAGAGCACAAGTAGACAATAGCTCTAACTTGTAGAGGAAGAACAGACCCAAACAGCAGATGACAGTCTCCATACCTACTCTGACCCTCTCTATTGCCAAGTACCCTAAAAAGTAGAGGAAGGTCCAGCTCACCATTGTTGTTAAAGTGTCATAAAAATTATACCTGCACAGGCTTTTTCTCAGTAGCTGAGCAGGCCTAGGTCTAGGTCTGAGTCAGATCTTTCTGAAGACATCAAAAACTTGTTGGCTTTGGCTTCTGGCTTTTAAAATTATGTTCTAATTTACAGTTCTAATTATCAGACACTTTGTATGGACCTGCCATTTAAGATTCTATCAACAATAGCTATTGCTACCTATGACGAGAAATACATAAACCTAAACAAGCTTCCTTTTCACCCTCGGTCATTCATTTTTGACTATCCCATTTTTCTGTGGCATCTGTCACCAGCTGATGGCAGAATGCTGCATCCTTGATCCTTTCTGCAGCATCTCTGACCAGTGAATGGTCCCAGCAGAGGTAACTAAGGAAGAACTGATTCTCTATAAATACTGTCAGCAGTTCCTAATTTCCACTCAAAGTGTTTTGGGATGGGACCATCTTCCCCACAACCACTTCCTGTGGACTTTCTGCTGAACTCTACTCCAGTAAAAGACTGTTCCACATCACTCTTTATGTAAGAAGCACTTTGGTGTCCTGCACAGGGGTGTGCAGCCAGGCACAAAGAGCATCCTTTTCTCTCTCATGAATTATTTATGCTAACCCCTTGGGTGTCTGCTAAAGTGTGTGATGTACAACTCACACAAGCACCTCAGTGTAGTTCTACCAATGCATCATTTCCTTCTCGTATCTTTTAAGGGCAGAGGACAGGAGAGCTTAAAATAGATTTTACTGGTTTAACTATACACTGAAAATGTAATTTTGCAGTATGTAATTTTGTTACTGCTTGTTTACAATGAACATAGGCAGTGAGTAATCCCCACTTTTCCATAATAAATAAGTTGTGCAGCTGAAATGCAATTCTCTGGCTGCTGCAGGATGCTAAGGGTGCCAATATAAATTGCTAATATGTTGTTACAGCTCATTTGCCCCTCCCTCAGAGAAAAAACAGTCTTCTGTCCTTCATAGTCTAGATCTTACAAACTACCTCTTTTCTTACTTGCTTTTCAGAGGTGAAATAAAGGAAATGAAAGTTCAGGCTGGGCAACTCAACATGTGTTTCATCTTCATGAAAATGCGTTACAAAAAATAACTTTGAAATTCAGATTTCCTAAGAATGAGCCAAACCCTTTCATGTAGTGCATGTGTGCACATATATTTATCCACTTAGCTTACCTAAAAAAAAAAAAAAAAAGCCACTGAAAGTTTTCTAAATGTTCAGGTATATTTATGCCTATGCTACAAAGAACTTCAGAGGAATTAACAAAAGAATGCCTCCTAATATCCTTGATGTTCTTTCTATTCATTGCATCTCCATGTGAGTTTATGTCACTGTAACTTTTTCAAAATTTCCAAAATTGTTTTCTTTCTAAACCGTTCTACATTGCAGAAGTATCTCAGAAACAACTCATGATGGAAAACATCAACTCAAGTAGAAAAGCTTCTTTACAAAGAGGGATGCTATGAGCTCAGTTAAGTAAATTGAACATTATATGGTACAGATAGATATGCACAGGTAATGGTTTGAATCTTGGGTGAGGCTGACTGAAAATTCACCAAGTAAGATTATTACTGAATACAGCTCTGGGAGGCTTTGTGAGCCTTGTATGGCAAAGAATATGTTCTCACAAGTAACAGTTGGAGAGCAATTATAGACAATAAAAGATAAAGGGAACAGGGGAAGTTATTCAGTGCAATATACCTCAAAAAAAAAAAACAAAAAAAAACTACTGAAAAAAACCTAGAAAAAACTTTATTAACTAAATAATGTCCTGAACCTTGGGAGACTGCAGATGGGCCTGTAGAACAAAGCAAGGCAGTGCTTCTATTTAGAAAGAGACCATGAGTGATGAGCATACACTCTTATACAAACTTTATATAATCCACATATAGTTTGTATACATTTTGATTTCAGATCAGTAATGATAAGTGAGAGCAGCTCCTCACTGGCTTAGCTGTGGCATCCCCCTGAGAAACTGGTGAGATGCAGTGGCCAGGGGACCACAGAGCCACAGCACTGCACAGCCACAGCAGGGCTGAAGGGCCTCTAGCCCAGGGAGGCTAAAGCAGGATTTGAGATAGACATCAAAACCCTGGCAGCAACTGCAGACAGGAGCAGCAGCCAGTTCCCTTTGCAGCCTTTTTAACAGAGCAAATATCTTGTCCTGGTGCATCAAGGAGCAGAGATTTAATTTATGCTTCTGTCTCTTCTTTCCTTCTGTTCTGCCAAAATAATACTCTTTGAATATGACAATTTGTTGACTTGACATTTTCAGAGTGGGGAGTGCACTGAGAGCTCTGCCTGCCTGACATTCTCTCTCTGCCTTCTGGGCTGGAGACTCAGCATCAGACTAGACCTGAGCAAGCTGAGCCTCTTCCTCCCTGCTGCTGCCAAGGGCTTGACAGGAGGGCTGAGCAGTGAGTGCAAGACTTAAGGAAAGATGCTGGGAAAAAAGCTATCAACAGGCAATTAGCACAAAGTTCTAAATTATGTTTTTGCTTCTTTCTCCAACTAAAAATGGAAACTGAGATTAATTAACTATCGCTTGCTGTGAAAATAGAAGCATTTATCAAGTGGAAACACACAGGGTCTGTCCTGTGCCCAAAACTGTTCCCTAACACAATGACCCACCATGAGAGTGTTAGGAGCAGAGTTAGCACATTGAAGAACAGGATTAGAGTTCAAAAATATCTCACCAGCTACTATAACCCAAGTAAAACAATGGAATTCAACAAGTATGAAGTCCTGCACTCAGATGGGAATAACCAGCTCCCAGAGCTCAGGGAATATGTGGTTAAAGGGCAAAAAAGGAGTCAGAAAACTAGGAGAAATCACTAGCTGAACAAAGTCAAAAACACATAATATTTTTCTGCAAGAAAAGCAAATATCAGCCTAGAATGGATAAAGAGGAACAGATTTCATGGAACACATTAAGCAAACCTTTCCATTCTCAGAGGGTATCTAATGGGAACCCATTTTTGGGTACTGCATATCAGCAAAGAGATGAGAATAAAATGAGAGTACAGTAGTAAAGCCAGTATATCTAGAAAATTGCTTATATGAATTAAAAAAGAGGAAAATTGTTGGTCTAAGAATAGATATATCAGTCTTGAAACAGTGAAAAGGCTGCTGAAAAATAGCAGGACATTTGTCTTCAATATTCACATAATAGGTTTGAAATGCAGCAAGGGAGATCAAGATTAGACATGAGGAAAATATGCATGTAATAAACACCAGGAAAAAATCATCTAGGGAGGCTGTGAGACAGATGCTTTGGAGGTTTGTCTGACTTACTCCTAGAAACATCTGTCAGGAAGCAGGCTGCAGATATAGATGACCTTGCCTTGTGACATGAGTATAGATTAAATTAATTTTTAAAATGTATTTCAGCCTTATTTCTATGATTATTTATACAAAAAGCTACACTGTAACAGTCCTTCATTGCTTTTATGTTTTTCCAGTAAGAAAAGCAAGCTTTTTATACTATCATTTATTACCCTGAGAATGCAGGTGGTTTTGGCTGGACAGCTAAAATAAAAACCCAGCACCCACTGATGCAGATAATATGGTTTGGGAGTCCAAGAGTTTATCAGTGTATGAAGAATGAGGATTATAGTTAAAGACATGTAGGAAATGGTTCTAACAATTAAATTACCCATGTCCAAAATGAGATTGTTCTGTACCAAAACAAAATCAACACCAAACTCCAGCCAGAAATCTAGCTAACATTATTCAAAGTGACTTACTATTATATGATTACAGTAATGTGATTAGTATTATGTGATACATGCTGTTCTACAAACAAGATTAATCCACAGTGTCCTTTTCTTAAATTTACTGAAGTTACTTATGCAGGAATTTTGCTGACTGCATTTTAAATTTGGCTCTGTCAGTGGCTGTACGTGAACTTGGGTTTTGCACTGCTGTACAATATTTCACTTGCACAGCAGCTGTACTGTCTGTTCAAGTTCACAGAGTATCAAACCCTGATTGCTTTTTTTTGCTGTGTTAGGAAATACTACACACAGCTCTTCTCTCAAACCTTTAGCTTTAGCCCTTTGAATTGTACTGGTTATAAATAGCTGTTATTTATAACATAATTGTTATTTATAAGCTACTCTCATATCTATTAATGGCACTGAGGAGAAGCAAAACATCATTTTTCATTTCAAAATTGATTACACAGCTCCATAATCTGGTTGCTTTTTTCTTTTAATATGGCCTACAGTAGGCACTGCTTACCAAAAAACTGTAGAAAATAGCACCTAGCTCAGAATGGCTCAATAGAAAATTAAGAGGATTAGGAGATTAAATTTTAAAAGTACTGCATAGCACTTGATAGCATGGCTTTCTTGAGCAGGAGAACTGGAACAAGCAGGTGTGAGAAATTTTAATCTAATAATTTGTGTGTTTTAAAATATATTATCAAAACAAAAAGTGGCTTTTGACTTCATACATATGGTTCCTGCCAACACAAAGAGAGCAACACAGCATCATTTACTGGGAGAACAGTACAGTTCATCTGATCATGCCTCTCCAACTCTAATTGGAAATTGGTTTTAGTCTAATTAGTTAAACAAACAAAACCAAAAATCAACCAACCAAAACAAACAAACCAAAAAAACAACCTAACTTTTTTCTCTTTAAACTCCTGATTCTGTGATAGAATGTGATAGCAATTAAGCAGGTTTCCTCTTCCACTTCCCTGTGTGGTGAACAGGTCTTAAAAACCTTCTGGACAGAAAAGCAGTCAAGGATTATTCTTCTTTGACTGAACCTGATGCTTCTTACCCAGAAGCTGTAAAGAGGAGGATGGCAAGCAGATGTCACTTACATAAGTAGCAAGAAACTCTGTGATCCTACAGCCTGCAAGTATGTATTTAATTTCTACTTTTACATCCATTTAGAGACCTTCAACTTTTTAGCCTGAATTAATATCTGAAATTAGATCACAAGTTTCTCTGTGTTGAGTTATTAAAGCAGAAATACCCAACAGTGGAATAGAGAAACTCTATTTCTGTGATTCAGAGTTAGAAACACATCCTCTGGTGAAACTGCAGTTCTGAAGGATGTGTGTGTCTTGATCTAAAGATCACACCCTTGCATGGGTGTGCTGACTTGAGCAGGAGAGAACTCAGGTACACAGTGAAGAGCAGCAAAGAAGGACCCGCGAGTAACTCAAAGAACAAAAAGGTTTGGTAGGTCTTGAACTCTCTGAAATCCCTTTCAAAACCTCTGGAAAATAAACAGGAGCACAGTGTTCCCTGAGGTTAAGTCCTGCAGTTAGAGGAAACTTTCTACAGCAGTTTCCTAAGCTCAGCAGATGAGCAGCTCTGCGGAAACACTCCTGACCCTTCCCTGGGCAGAGGAAGCTCAGCTGAAGCCATCTGCTCCCTGCTTCCCACCAGGCTGGGCAGAGGCTGCCACAGAAACAGAGCAACTCCTGCAAGCAGTAGCCATGAAACTCAAATTCCTGCAGCCGTGAAAGCACCCAGCATATTCTTGGAATTTCCACAGATGAATAGAGGCTTTTGATTTGCCTTATGAAGCCAGGATGGCTGATCTGAGCTGGGTACCCCAAGGTCCCTGGTCTGTCTCCAATTTAAATGCCCGATCACATGCTCCTCTTCCTTCACAAGAGCTCTACCTGACATTACATGGAAGGAGCAGTAGACTCTTGTTTCTAATTCTTTAGATAACGTGTAGCCTTCAAGAAAATGCTTGCTCTTTACATTAGCTAGGTCTCTGCTAGTAACTTGAAAAGTATTTATGGCTTCAAGAATGTAATTATTAGAACATAAAAACTGTCATCCTAACAGAAAGCAACGTGCTCAGCTCCTTAATGCTGCTCTGTTTCCAAAGCCATCACTCAAGCTGCACCCAGAGGGTGTTGGGAGGGTGATTTTACCTGTCTCATACACAGCTTCAGTCACTGAGGTGAAGTGGTCTTCTACTGTGTACTGTGCCAGCTGGAGCGTGTCCAAACCTCGAACTGAATCATTTCCTCTGGTCCAGTAAAACATGACATCATTGATGTTGTAACCCCCTGCAGTGAGACACAGGCCAACAATAGTGTTTATTTTACACAATAATTAATTTGTGTTGAGCACACTTATGGTTCAGCTGTTTCTTGTTTCTGTGCCTGAAAGTACAATTAGACATAAACAATGATGGGCTTTGGCAGATTGTAATGCCTGTTCATGACAAAATTTCCAATAACATGCAAAGTCTTGTAAGTTAAAAGCTGACTGTTTGGAGGAGGTCTTTATGTATCTTCTACTTTGTAAAAATGACAAACTAATAAAATAGATTAGTACCACCTGGTATTCTAAAGGCAAAAGCTTCTAGGCTCTAAGAAAACAGAGCTTTTATGAATTACTGCACTTGCCAGCATTTTGACTACACATGAAATGTGCCATGTGTTGCATCCCAAGATGCTGTTCCTCAGTGCAGTGCTTTGCTCCTCATTCCCACAGAGATGAAGGGATGAGGAGAGCAGCAGAGCTGCTGCTCACTGGTGCTGTGCTCCAGCCTGAGCTTGAATCATCACTTGGGACAAGGTTTTGGCTGAGGAGCTCGGATACTTGCCAAGGACACCAGCTTAGAAGCTGATGTTTCTGCAGGCTCAACAGCATGGCATCTTCAGGGGCCCCAGGAGGTTCCCTCTTAACCTTCAAGTAGTAATTAGGAGCTGGATGAATCATCTATCAGAAGGTAACTGTGTTTTGCACACACTTGTCAGTGTGCAGCACAATCACAGCTAAAATACCTCTGTGCTTTTCCCCATTACATAAAAGGCAGCCACTTTACAGACTGGTGTATATGATTAATTCAAGATTATGTTAATGTAATTTACATGTTAACAGGGAGCATTTGAACATCTTTTTTCTTTAGCTTACTTAGATCAATCATTCTTGTATTTGACAGATTTATATTGTGCGAGTTAATAGCTCAGCTTAGGGAACAGAAACACGAGCTGATGATTATTTTTAGACTTCAGTCAACTGTAAGCAAATTACTGTGAGACAATAATGCAATACATTGCACAAGGGTATATGCTGCAAAAAGAAAAAAGCTCTAGAATCACAGAAAAAAGAGATGTATTAAAACCAAACAAAAATGCGCCTTTTCAAATTTTTAAGTTATTGGGGTTTGTTCTTGCAATGACAAAACAGAACTGATTTCTCCGGTTATCTCACGTAGGAAAAATAGGAGTTCTTAAATTTTATTGTAAGAAAACACTGCGCTGGTTACCTATAAAATGACAATTTCACCTGAAAATCCTTTCATTGCTCATTCTTTAAATATAAATTTTGTTTTCACTATCACTGGCAGTTAAATGAAAAGGTATCATGGCCTGGAATCTCTGCTCACATTATCACATTTATAGCAATTAAAGCCAAAACACTTTTGTGTCAAAAGACTAAGCCAAAAACATCTGCATCCAAGCTAAGTTTTCAATTCCCTAAAACCATATGCTGGGAAATTTCCCAGATTTGTGAGATGTAAAATAGAAGGAACATTTTCTATAAACAAATGGTTGCATTGTCCTTAGTCAAAACAAGGAGGCTCATAGAAGCAGTTTTTATGCATGATTCCGGCCATGGATTCGTTTTACTTCCTTTCAGTACAAATGAACTGCAGACATTTAAATAAAGTCCAAAGAACTAGAGAGTACCACAGTAAATTCCTTTTTGTTTTTATAAGATATTCATCCTTCCAAGTTGTGTGAGACAGGAGAAGTTCTTGGTGCCCACATGAATGATAACAAGCATATCTTGAAACAGAGGGAATTTTGCTTTTGTGCCAAAATATTCTCCTTAGTGGAACAATTAGTAGGTTTGGGTGATCCTTCCTATGAAAATTCTTTGAGTTTAATAATTCTAAAACTCTTATGAAGAATTTTTTATTGAGAGAGCCTTCCCAGTAGTCAATAAAGTCAAATACTACAGTGCTCCCTCTGTGCAAAACTGTTCTTTATTCAAGGGATTAATATTTTACTAATTATAAAACATTTCAAAAGTTTATAGAGACAAAATCCTTAATACCATGTTTTTTGGCTTTTACAAGTAATCTCTATTCTCTTTATGTGACACTGAGTTTTTATCCTAGCTAATTCCTCAAGCCCAGAATGTCTCATTCCTGTACATTGTTGATAGAGTATGAGCTGATAATGTCAACAGGGTTAACCACAGGAATAGTAAATTTGGGATTAAACATTCATAATGCCTAATACAAATTAGTTTCTTTACCTTTCCGTTGCTAATTTTAATTTTCACTGATTGTCAAGCACAAGTTAAGTGCCTTCACATGGCTCTTCACTGAATAAATGGTAAAGGACAAGTTTAAGAAGAAACAAAATTCCAGAGATGGGCCCAAGATATGAATATGCATTTGGACTGGGGGTCTGTGTGAGGGAAATGTGAGGACAAACCCTTCAGCCCAGCAAGGATGAATGGTGCTGTTCCCTGCCACATGGCAGAGAGCAGGAACCCCCCCTTGGCAGCACCAACCAAGACAGGAACCCTCCACTTCCCCAAATGTCACAGCACCCACAACAGCAGAGTGGCAAATTCTGTTTCCTAACATATGCCAGCATTACCTTCTAAAGTGGTGCAGTAAGAGGGAAAAAAACCCAATAGGCATGTTGGCCAAAATGTGTTTTGCTATGTAGAAAGTACAATCCAATTAAAGTTACTAACTAGCAAGAGCAGAAAAGTATGTTGGAAAGGTCACTGGGGATGCTTTATTGTGTAAAGCCACTACTTCACAATATCATGGCATATTTATCTTGATAATCACTTAATAAAAGCCTAACTCTTTGTTTCAGCTCAAATATTTGCTATAGATTTTACATTTTATTTATAAGCATCAATATTTGTGCAGATGTGTGTGTATTTCTGCATTCACAATTCTTAAACCCAGGTAATGGTCTTGGCAAGCACTATGCTAGGAGCATGATGACATTATTCATCTATAAGTTAATATAGCTTATCACATGGGGAAACAAACCCCATTTCCAGCCTACCCAAAAGAAAGGATTGCTGTGCATTGATGAAAAAAGGCCACAGCCCAAGGCACACTCTTTCCTTTTTGTATTTGTTGCCTCAATCTGTTTTCCTCAAAACTAAACACCAATGTAATGGGAGCATTTGTTGTGACATGACTGAGTTTTCCCCTTGGACAGGAGACACTTGTGTGCTGTTGAAAAAGCAGATGGAATCAATCTGAAAAATGCTTGGTTTTAATTATATGGGGAATTCTCCTTTTTATTTTTTTTAATCCTGTCAAATAAATTGTAAATTCCTGTGGGATATATGTATTTCCTTCTGGAACTAGAGAAAATACTAAATGACTCATTAGGCAGTGCTGTTGATTTAAATCCATAAACATTGATTTACCAATATGCTCTTCCAAAGGAAAATAAAGATAAATCCCAATCCCAATTCAAATCACTGTTTGTTAAACAGATCTCATAAAACTTCTTATTCTAGAGGGATGCCTGTGTGAAGAAGGTTTTGGGTTCATTTCCTTTGTGTCTCTGTCTAAAATGAAACTTAGTGTCAATCTAATTGGTCATAAACAACAGGAGATGAACAGCACGCACACACACTTCTAGAAAGATACAGAATAAAACTGGACAAGTACTGAAAAGCCTTCCAGAAAGATTTTGAGCATGAAAAGTCCTATGTATACAAAGTATTAGAGAACCTACTTCAAAGAAAATATGAGGATATTGATTGATAAAATGAAAAAAAGTATTTACTCTTGTCTATCAATTGATGACATTTTTACTAGGGCACTGACAAGGAGACGAATAAGTCAGAGCAAGATCGGAAAACAATAAATTATTAAATATGAACTATATGCCTTAAAAATAAGCCTTATTCTGATTTCTTTCTTTCCTAAAGGAATTGTATCTCAGGGGGAAAAAATTACACACTCTCTGAAAGAGAAAATATTTTCTCTCATCTGTGCTAGAAGATGCCTGCTCACAGAACTCCCTCTGAAGACCAAGACAGTAACTGCAGGATGCACTGCAAAACCAAGCCTGTGAGAATCTCCCAGGATTTTGCTCAATCATTAATTAGCACTGCAGCATTTCAATATTGCCATGCTCTTTTCAGTGATGCACATATGTGCACACACCTTTGCACACAGATACTACTGTAATTCAACTGGGACTGGCCACATAATGTCCCCTGCCTTCCATGAAAATTGCAGCCACTCTGGTAATATCTAGCAGAAAAAGATCACAGATACTTTTCTAACTGTATAAAAATAATAAGGATTAAGTGTCTTACAGCTCTCCAGTTGCAAAGTACATGTCTGCTTATCCATTGGATATTTAGTCAGATCCATGCTGCAGGAAACAGTTGTGGTGATCCTTGGGGAAAAGAAACAGTTTTCTAAGTATTAATGGGACAAAATAGTTCATCAGTAAAAATAAAAAATGCCATGTATCCTTCTCGAAATAATATTTTCACCCTAATACATATTGTGAGGAAAAAAAAAATCTTTTACTTACTGGTAGCTAATGTTCAAGAGTAATACAATCCCAAAGAGAAACCACTGCAGAACAGCTGAGTTCAGTGAGGGTCTAAAAAGGCCACCCTGCACTCCCTTCTCACTCACAATGCACATTTTCCTTTGTTATTTGCAGTATATGTTAAGATTTTGTTATATTTATCAAAACCTTTTACAAAGGGTAATTCACAATAAATCATGTGCATCAATCATCACAGCTTGTTTTCCCCTGTGATGGCTTCATTGCAAACCGGAATGTCAACATGCAATTCCTGTGTTCACTCTGCATGAAAGCAAAAGGGTCTATTTAGAGAAGGAGATTTATTACTAAATTTAATAATTTATTCATATTGTTCAAGAATATTACATACTCCCAAAACTACAAGACCCTACTTCTACAAACAGACCCATTTTCTTAAGCAGAACCTGGGAGTTTAAAAGGGAAGTAGATGCAATCACAAATGCTGATATGAGGTATTTACATACCTTATAGCATACAAGACTGTTCCATTGGGGTATATCCTTATGAGACGATTCTCAACAGTGACATCATGAAGAAAAGACTTTTTTGAATCAACTATAAAGGTGTCTGGCACCCAAAGCATTTCCACCAGTCGACCATCTAAGCTCAAACTCTTGTTACCATCGAAACAAAGCCTCTCATCAGTCCATCGCTGCCTTAGAAATATGGTAGCTGTGTAGTCCTGAAAGAGAAAAAACAAAATTATCCTACAAAGGGGGCCTGTGTTGTGTTCTCTTTTACAGAACTATATGGAAAGAGCTGCTGGGCACATACTGTGATTCTTCATGTCCCTGGCACGCCAAGAGCAGCTGCACTGAATCTTGTTCTGCCAAATTTTCTAGCACTCGATGTGAGGCTGGTAGATTTTGTTCTTATGGTCCTTTACAGTAAAGGCTGATGGCCTAAGTCTGGGGCTGTAAATCAGCTGAAGTCATCTGAGCTTTGTAAGCAGATAATCTGGCTCTGTAAACCTTTAAGTTTTAGAATGATTTATGTAAGTGGTTCCAAGTCTCATTTTGTTCACATAAGCTAATAAATGAAGAATTTTTTAATAACACGTCGGAAAAAGTTGAATAAATTCACATAGACAAAAGAAGTTAGTGAAACAGGAAAGGAATCTTTTAGCACAATTTTTCCTTTTAGCATCATGAAGGAAACAGTGGTACCAAATTTATCAAGATCTTGAACATAGCACTCAGTCCAATTGCCCTTCAATTTAGATTTGCCTTGCAGTCCTACGTTAAGATCACACTATTTCTTAACACTTTTAAAAGCACTTTTGATTTTATGGTGTGTTTTTTATCAATATGATAAATTCATCGGAAGTTCTGACCCTATTTACCCTTCTAAATAGTAACTAATAATTATTAATTACTAATACAGTCATATTTAATATCTGATTAATTATTTTTTCTTTTTATTTCTGTGTACCAATGAAGAATCTTTAAGTAGAAAAGTGCATTCCATTTCATAGTTTGTTTGAAAACAAATGATACAAATTAAATGAAACACAGCTGGAATAAATTAATGTGTGACAGCAACAAAAGAAGAGAAAAACAGTCTGAGTTCAGCTGTGTCTAATCATAGGGAAGGAGAGTGGCTTCAAAGGCACATGAATATATCTTTATTTTTCTGAAATGCATGAAGATTTAGACATTTCAGCTGGAAAATAAGTACAGATCCACATGCTTCCCATTAAGATTAATACTCAGTAGCAGATTTCTGTTTGTATCTGTGAGAGGTGGGATTCACAGCTGCATTTCCATGCTTATTAGAGTGTTATAAACATTATGCATAGTGAAAAAGAAAATTCCATCCCCTAACCCTGATTTCACAAGGAGACAAGCCCAGAGTCATATTGCCAGCAGCTGTAGGCACAAGACATCAGCTTATCAACAGGCAAAAAAAAAAAAAAGACTGCAAAAACTACAATACCATATTTATTTCTGATATTGTATCAATGCTTGCAATATCCATACTCATTCCAATTGACACAGGACCATCTGCAAAGAAAAAGAGAAAGTCAGAATGTAGCTCATAATTCTTTAATATTCAGTGTTCATGAGAACTGTCTACAAAATCTTTTCATTTTTATTTCTAAATGTTTAGAAGCTATTTTAAATATTCCTCAAACACAGATTATGCAAGAATTTTCACATTTTTAACCAGAATGTCATACTTCTCAGCTAAAACTATTTTAGTTTTCAGAAACAGGCTTTATTTCTTAAATACTTCCTAGTTTATATGATTTTTTTCTCCCCAGGAAAAAAAAAAGTGCTGGGGAAAATATTATGCAATAAGGTGTGGAAGGCACAATCCCCACTGTACCTCACACTCTTCTGCTCTGAGGTGCAGAGCAGTGGAAAGAATTCTTCCAGTTGCAACATCTGGTCCATCAGATGTGGGTGAAGTAAGAAGTTTTCAATGTCACATGGTCAACATCCAGATGGCATCGCTGAGTGACTTTCTTTACTGCCCATTTAAGAATTCATGGTATATATTGTACCACTGCAATTTAATATCTTGCCTTTGACCACTAGCAGGAAATTTGTGATTTAAATACTTGCATTTGTAAAGGAAAACCTGTCATAGGCTGAAGGCTTATTCAGTGTCATTAAACACCTTACCTAAGTCGTTGCTATTGTAGTTTCAGTGTGCTCAGATTCCCATTTCCTTCTGAATGTGCCTCTCACACTGATGGAAGGAAGATCACCAGCTGTGCATTTTAAAATGCAGAATTTGTGCAGAGCTTTGATGGAAACATGACATTATTCCTAGTTGAATGTGTGCAGAATAATTAACAGAGTGCTTGTACAAGAAAATTCATATTAAATCAGTGCATTCTTCCAAGCAATTGAGAAGAAGAGAACACAGGACTGAGAAATGCAAAAATATTTCAGGTAAGATCTCTGTAGCTGGTAGTGCCCCCATCTCACAGGCAGACAGCTGAAAGCCCTGCTTGGCTCCTTGCAATATATTTTGTAGAAATCTCCTCTGTGGTCCCAAATGGCATCCAGAGGAATACAGAGTCCAACTAAACCCCCCTGAGTAAGTAAAGAAAAAATGTCATTCTAAGATGCATAATTTTATTCTTATTTTTATTTTTTCCAAAATATCTTCTATTTCTAATGCACACTATACATCTGTCACTCCTGAAAAAAAAGTGTAAGTCCTTTGTTCTGGGCTCAGTTGAAAACTGAAGTATAAAGCTCCAGCTTAAAAGAAGTCTGCAGGTTTGAAGCATGCCCTGCTAGTAATATGTGTGTTTATTATACACCATTAAATTACACATTGGTTTAAAAACTATTGTCCATATATTGAAAAAAATACTTTGGAGGCTAAGTTTGGAACGAAAATTACTGAAGAACTCTCAGATCATTGACAGGTTGTTCTTCTGTTTCTTTCCATTCTTTTTTTGTTTTGATACTCAATGAATAAATTTATTTTTTCTTCCTCCAGGATTAAAAGCTCAACCCCTAGGAAACTTATCCCAACTACCTGGGGAGAAACAATTAATACTCATACTTACCATTGTACTATATCATTATTGCAGGTACAATATTACCAGCCTCAAATGGTATGTCAGACCCTCAAAAACCAATGAATTTTTTAAAAATGGGATTTATAATCCATATTCTGATTTTTTTATGTCTTCCTAGATATTCCCATGTATGACTGTAACAGAGCATATTATTGCCAACTATCACATGAGCATTTGGGGAGAATCCCATCCAGCAAGGCACATGCTTAATGATTGACCATCCCAAGGAGAGGGCAATGCACTGTTCAGATAATTATGCAGGAAACATGACTGGGAATAATCAGACTCCTCCTATTATATCATGATTTATCAGTAGGAACAACACCTGATCCTTGCCTAGTAAGGTGATACAGATTAGGGAAATTGTCCATTAGCAGCATTTCGGTATTATCAGTGCTAGGTTGTTACAGATAGGGCAAAAGCTGACTTTCCAGAAAGATTACTGAAATTAGGCAGGAGTCAGTTCCTCTGGAATCAGACAAACAGGACTTTGTAGATCCTTTCATTCTTTCCTGCTGAAGAATTTTTCAAATATTACTGAGTAACACACCCAGCATTGCAGTGTTGGGTGGCTCCCAAGCACCCCAAGACATCCAGCCCAGGTTAAGATGTGCTCCAAGGCCAAACTGACTGAACACAGACCTGCCTTGGGCTCCAAGTGCCCAGGAGTGGCAGCACAGTCAGGACAAAACCATCCTGCCCCACTCACCCCAGCCAACAGCTCCCAGTGCCCAAGTGCACCCAGCCTGTCCAGCCCAGCACCCACAAAAACTCAGCAGAAAATCACATCACCCCAGATAGAGCAATGTGCTGTATGGGAGGAGATGTGCAGGAAAACAACAGTTATGGAAAGGATCTTCATTAACACTATGCAAGATGCTAAGAACAGCTTTGCTCCAGCAGTTCATTAAATCAGGATAACATTAACAGTTAAATGCTGATTTCTTTTTTGCATGTGAAGATGAATGTTTGTTTAGCAAGGCACCATAACTTGTAAAGTATTAATAACAGAATGAGTCTGCTCATAATTATTCACCAGGGTTTCCTCTGAACTTCCTCTGAAAGGTCTCCTGTTGACAGTGTCAAAAACTGGGCAGCAAACCAGATGAGGCAGTCAGTTCCTGCATTTCCATATGTTTGGCAGAAGTTGTATGTATAATGACAACATCAGAAGAAATCTACCGATCTTCAGAAGAAAACTGAAGCCAGTCTGTCCTGCATTATTGGAGGGAATCTTCAAAGCATGGCAGAGGATCACCAAAGGGGGTGTCTTGTTACAGCAGGGGCTGTGCAGCCTAAGCAACACCCGTTATAATTTTACAGCAAGTTATGTACCCTGTTCCTCTTTGCCCTTTAGAGATATTCACAGTGATGCCAAATGGGAAAGCAGCCAGAGGAGTGGCAGATAGCATACCTAAAAATTAAGTCTGGATCACTGCAATGATCCCAGTCTGCAGCAGCAAACTAAACCACCACTGTGCACCTAGCACTGCAATGGATCAGCACCATCAACAACTTCCAGTGCTCAGCTGTTAGCATGAGCCCTTTTGCAGTCAGTTTAAGAAAACTCAAACCAATTCTGACATCAAGAAAGGCCTCAAAAGGAAAGGCTTTTTTTGGAAGAACGTCTCATCTTTTCAGCAATACTGGATAAAATATTGCAAGTAAACAGAGAATTAGAAAGAAAATTATCACTAGAATAATTCATTATAGCTTCCAAAAAACCTCATTTTGTCTCTCTGATTGCCAGCTTTGCTTTGGAGTATTACAGAATTCTTACATAATGAGATACATCATGCCTGGATTTTTTCAGTGTATTTAACTTCCCGCCACAAGACATCTTTCTTGACAAATAGTTACATGAAGAAAGTGGACAGGTTAAGACAGGCCTTCTGACAGATCTCAACTGTAACTCTTGATTTGAAGGCATCAGAAGACAGACCCATTTCTAGCACAAATCAGTTTCAATCCTATCTGTTTGCATCAATAACTTTTAGACATTGACGTTGCTTTGCTGGTAGAGTTTGTGGACAAGACAAAAATTGGTGGGAACCATATTAACCACAGCTTGTTAAATCATTTGTCAAAACCCCCATGTTTCCATACAGCCAAATGCAAGCAAATAATGTGGGGACAAACAAGACAGGAAGCACACATAGGATAGGAAACCATCTTGGCAAGCAGTGCCTTTGAGAGGGATTTAGATGCTGTCACAGATAATCATTTTAACATGCTCCTTCCATCTTATGCTTTGGCAGCAGCATTATTGCAGTAAGGAGTAATGCACAGAATTAAGTTATCTTGCAATCTATTCTGTATTGGCAAGACTGTTATGACTGTGACAAGATTTCTTTTCCACATTTAAATAAAATGTGCAAACAGCAGACACAGTTTAGTTGAGAGAAAGAGGAATACGCCAAAAGACAAAAAAATCTGGAAGCTTAGCATCAGATCTTGTAAAATAAAAATCAAGGAGCATTGTTTACTCAGCTCCTCAAAGAGAAGTCAGAAAGGTGACTTGTCCAATGTCAGAAAATGCATGTAGTTAGTTGTGCACGTTGTTTGGCAAAGCAAAGATCCCAGTTTATGGAATCTGGAGACAACAGGAAACTTCAAATAAATCAATCTTTTTACTATCTGAACATAACCACCATTTATAATTTAGAGTCTCTGGAGCTAAGCCTTTGGAGGGGTTTGAGAGGCAGGGGAGAACCCAAAAACCAAAACCCAAACTGTCCTGCATGCAGGAAGCTGGGTTTGGTGGCCATCAGATACTCATAGTGTCTCTTAGTTCTCTGAGAAAGGAAGGAAAATCTCCATTACCTGAAGTTTATGTATGCTGAAGTTTACATATTCTTGCCTTTTTGCTTTTCTGTAATGGATTAGATATTGGCCAGCTGGGACTTAAAATAGTCTTTGGATGATGCTTATTTGGTGTTTCTTTCTCAGGTACCCTGTGAGTTTGCCTCACTAACCAAAGAGTGTTAGACACAGCTAACATTCTGATAACTCTTTTTCTCTTTCATACACTTCTGAAGACTAAAATGCCTTCATCTAATTAAATTTATAGAACTTAAACACTGTTTGAGGAAAAAATATCATGATGACAGGTCTTAGATAGAAGGTCTAAATAAAAAATTTATTTGCTTTAATTTAAAACAAGTCTATGAAATGTATTACTCCTTATGAAGCTAAGGAAAATAATCTCTTAAATGTGATTTAGAATAACTGATTTAAGCATGACACTTTTCTGTACCACTTGAAAGCAGCTTCCATATTCAAATATACTTAGCTGTGACCTTTTCCTAGTCTCTCTCTTTTTAATTAGAACACTTAAATTATCACATTCAATCACAGAACAAAATCTATTTGTATAAAATTATTTACAAGATTTTATGCATCCCTTAACAACCCTATGAACTTGATCCAAGGCTCACTGAAGTCTGAATTAATTGCTCATTAATTCAGAGAAGTTTGGCACAGCACATAAAGTCATAAAATTGATCTACATGGTTCCAGCAGAAAACCTGAGGTGGAAATCAACTTGTACTGCTGAGATGAAGTGTCAGGGCAATGTAAAACATTTAAGGGAAATAACTGTTGATTTTTGAATCCCTTATGCCAGCTTCTCTATAGAAGTATTCCATATATATCTGTAAGGGTAGGATAGATATTATTACATTGGGGAGTAATATCTACTAACATTAGGATCGGAGTATTTCATATTCCAGTCCAAAGAATGGCTAAAATCATTTCAGATTAGGGTTCTGGGGTTTTTTTTAATTCTTTATTGCACCTATCTGCTGAATTTATGAAGAGTTGCTTGATGAACCAGCTCAAAGAGGGACATGAAAGTGCTATAGATAAGGAAAGAGAACATTCTTAATAGCAACATTCAGATGAGGGCAGAGCTAAATAACCAGCCCAGCTGATTCCTCTGTGCTAACAGTGTCTAAAGTACCCTCACAATTTCGCAACTGGTACATGTGATCCACCATGGACAAACATTAAACACTCAGCCAGTTTTACTTGTCTGCAGACCTCTGACATGCTGAGGCTGGGTTCAGCTAATCTAGCTTTGGGCCCCAGATTTAGGTGCTTAGAGACAGGAAGGAAAATCTGTGTTTCACATAAATGGCAACGTCTGTGCAGCCAGGGTCTGGAAGGGTGACCTGTGCGGGAGCAGGTGACCAAAGTAAGGTGAGATAAATCCAGAATTAACATATAGAAAAGCAGATCTAATCCATGCAAGGAGAGGAGAAGACAGTTTTTATGTTGTTATGGAGTCATTGCACTCAAATGGAAAAGATCTTCACAGTGCCCTTGTTAATGACACTACATGAGTTGGGGTGTGTGGTTGGGACATTCCAGTCATCTGCCAGTCCTAGCACGAACCCCAAGCACAAATTAATAGGCAAATGGAGGGCTTATTAAACTAAAAATTTATGAGCTGCCATAAATTTTACTTGACTAGTAAATATTTCTGGTTTTTCTGGCTTTAGGAGAAAGGAACTGTCATTTTATGAACATTTGTTTATACCTAACTTTCTTTTCAGGACTAAAACCCCATTTTGTTAAATATTAAGGAGTTCAGTGTCACTAATTTTGCAAGAGTATGATTGTATCTTGGCAGTAAGCATCACTTCAAAAATTGCCATTTCCCGCCTGAAGAAAATTTTCAAGGACAAGTAACCTTGAAATTACTTTAAATGAAGTTATTCTAAAATTTAAGCTCACCGCTGGCCCTCTCACACTTGATAAAAATCACATTTCAGAGTTCCATTATGCTCACTAACATTAAGCTTAAAGCAGTGTAGATGCCAACAAATAATACCATCTAGTTTTATGACAAATTTCTTAATGCATATTTATGACTGAAGAACTAACTGAGCTAATAAACAGAAATACAGATATTCTTGAAAGCAAAGGAATCTTGGCCAAAACTGAAGAAAAGCAAGCCAAGTGTCTTTAAAAGGCTGACTTTAGCATATTTTGGGGAGATATTTCTGCATCTCAATGTACACATACTAGGCTCCCCTTTGTAGAAATCCTTTCATTCAAGACAGTAGTCATAGGTTCTCAGGTGAATGTCCATCCTTTTCTGTCCATATTTCTAGAAACAGAAGTTTCTTCTTCAGAGTATATCATCACTGACAGGTTGCACAATCAAGACTGTGCAGGCTTTTACAGCAGCCAATGATCTCTACCAGAATACACCAGTTTATGTTTTTAATGTGCATTTTTCTTTAGCCTGCTTGAGTCTAATCAGCTGTTTGACCTTCAGATCCCTCTCTAACTGGTCTGCTTCTCACTATTAACATGAAAATCATCCCAAAGAAACTAAGGATCTGGGGGGAGTGGGGCAGGGGGAAGTCACAGAAGAGGTGTCAATGTGTAATTGCTGCTCTGGCTTCATCAGCTCTCTGACAGCTGTGCTGCAGCCATTGATGCTATTGTGAGCAAAGCCAGCTACCAAGAACAGACACAAGGTACACCAGCTGCAGGCAAAAAAACACCATATAAATCAGGAAAATACTACATGGAACAAAGCTAGCATAGCTGTGGTCACACAGATAAATACATTCCACAGGTTTGTTAAGCTGAGGATTTAGGTGGTTTGCTAGCTCTGCTTCTGAGAATGGCAACAGCTTCTCCTGGACCTGACCCTCATGCAAAGTGTAGCCTACCCTGCCAGGAATGGAGAGGGGTCAGGACTAGGCTGATACCACTCCCCAGCCCAAGCACACACTCCCCTATAACAGGGAAAGTGATCCCAAACGATCTCACAAAAAGCTAAAAGTTCAAAAATCAGGAGAAGCATTGCCTCAGTCACCCTAACTCAAACTATTTCTACAAAGAAAGTAATTTCTCATAAAACCACCAACCCTGCATTTGGTGCAGGGTGTGATCTCATTCTGTCTGAGGTGTGAGCCTGGCTCTGGGTGACCCTGACTCCATCTATGCCTGAGCTCCTCTGGCATTTCCAGGCACACCCAGGGAGGTCTTAGCATCCCTCTGAACAAAACAGCCAGGCAGAAAAATAACTGTAGCCCTGCTGCAATACAACAGCTGAGGAAAAAAGATGAAGAGAAAAGGGAGATTTGTAACTCAAATATGCTTTACAGTAGGTCTTAATTGCAATTATAGGATTTTGAAATGAGATCTGTTGTCTACCCAAGCACATTCATCATGGCAGTGTCAACATATCTCTAGTACTAACAGGAGGTAATGAATAAAATATATTAATGGCCACTGAACAGTTATTTTACATTATGCATCATCTCCAATGAGGAAGGGTTAGTTTATTTATTAAAGTTACATTTATTTTGCTGAAAATCTCCTTAGAGCATTAAATATTTTATAGCAGTTTTATCATCAGCTAAGATAATTACAATAAAAACAAACAGATGAAATAGATTTCCCTTTTTTCTTCAACCAAAAATTATTATAAATGGATTCAGAAACAGCACATGATGTGGAGCATCCATATTGAACCAGGTATTTGGATGGCAAGAGGAAACAGTATGGTCTCAGAAACTCATTAGTCAATCATTTTTTAAGCAGGATATAAAGGGATATAAAATATTTCATTTGACATTCATACCTCTAACACTTCCAAACATCTAGTTAAGAACTAGCATTCATGCCTAGCATTCATGCTGCAAGTTTATTTTCTGACAGACACATGGTGCTGAGCTTCTTTTCATCATTCAGAAAATTTTCTTCTTCAGTGTTCTGCACTTTCTCCAGAACAAGCTCTCCATGCCACCTCATAACTCCTCAGTACTTCTGACACATGCAGTAGCATGACTCAGATAAGGAAGATATTTTTCACTGAGATTTCAGGTGCCTGACTGCACTGCAGGGCAGTAAAATCAGCCTTGATGCAGTAGACCAAGTGGGTCTTCCAATCTGGTGACCATTGGCTTCTGATGCAGACAAATTACATTTTTAATTCATTTTCCCTTTTCATTTCCCCCCACAATTTTCAGTAAATCTGTTCAGTGACCCTTAAGACCTGAGGCAAGAATCATATATTAAATAATTCTCTTGCAGTCTTATAGTTGAGGCACATAGTACTTTGCATAGTAACAAGATCTGCCTGTGCTGTTATGAACTGCTTGATATATAAAGCTTTCAAATCTTTAATCAAAGCTTTTTATAGTTATTATTTAGGAAATTAGAGGAAATCATGCTTTTAAATAGGTAAGATGTTACAGCTTATTTCATGAAGACACACATACAATGATAGTCAAGTTTTCTATCAGTCTGGAAGTTCAGCGTGTAAATACTTGGAATACACAGGTTTCACCTTGGGCCACAAAAGCTATTAAACTCTATCTTATTATATCACAGAACATGTATAATCAGATCAGTAGCTGTCAGATATCAGAGGAAAAAAGTACAGAAAACCATTTGCTCTCACTGCTGAATTTTAGACACCACATTATGTTATGACTCAGTCTTATTGAAAGAGCTTTTCTACTTACTATCAAAAAATGGGCGTAGATACTTGTTGTACCCTTTTATTATTTTCTGTATTGTTGGAGGTAGAATTTCACTTTTTCCTTCAGCTTCAGGAATTTGCATTGACCTAAAATGAATTGAGAATGAAGATGTTTTAAAAGGACATAGTAAAAAACAAAATTCAAAAATATCAGATTTCATAATCTGTATTAGTCTTTTATAGGAAAAAATCCCCCTATTTTATACCTTTAAGTTTCTTATTTCTTTTCATACCTTAAAGTCTAAGTCTATTTCTTTTTATACCTTAAAGTCTATTATTTCTTAACACTCCATCTGAGAAACAATCTTCTTTAATACTTTATCTGTAAACAGGGCATTATGGTTATAATCTAGGAACGTGGAAGGGATGCTGATTGTTTATTTCAGCATTTAAAATTAAGCTTCTTTTTACATAACAAAATACATTATATTTAGGTCTCGGAGACAGAAACCAACCTCAGAGACTAGTGCATAAAAACACTCTTAAAATCCTGCTTTCACAACACAATCTTTAAACAGGTTACAGCAATAATCCTTGAGCAAAATCAGTGAAGCATAATGAGAATTCAACTACTTCCTTTGTTCAGAAACAGCTACAAACATGATCCATACAAGTTCTACATAAATAATTGCAACCCCTTTCTGCCTAACCCTGAAGGTGAGCACCCCAACCCCAGGGTGAGCAGGGTGTGCTCTTCAGAAATTAAAGCACAGACAGCAGCAACTACTTGTTCCCAATGGTTTGAGAAAGGTGGGGTATGAATTATGAAGGTGAGAAGCAAATAATTAATTGACTTAGTGAGCCCAGCTGGCAGAGGCATTGCTCTGCTGATGGAGAGCAGACACCTAGAGACACCAGGAGAAGGGGCTGTAGCTTTTAATCCTTGCTCTGGGAATTACTGGCCCCTAGAAGTGACCAACTTTGCTCCTAGGGAGAAGAATCTAAGTATAAACCATTAGGTAAGGGGCTACCAGTGTTTTGTGGACTTTCCTTATAGTGCTAAACCCTCACTGCATTTCTTAGTCTCAGTTCTTTCTGGAGCTGCTCCTGACAACTCTGCTTCCTCTTCTGCATTATATGACTGGGTCTCTTGTAGCTTTCCAAAGCTTGATATTTTGGTGTTAGTTTTGCTGTTTCTGAGAAAGCTTGAGTTCTTTTGTCAGGACACTGAGACTTTTATCCACTAGAAATAATCCAATACCTTAAACTGGCAAAGCTTAAATGCTGACATCATCTCACTAAATGCACGTGGCCAAATCACACTGTGGTTTTAAATGTGGTATCTACTGGCTTGAAAAGCTCCTATTGCTGTATAATTTTTATTCACCAGACCCTATTGCCACAGAAGTAGCTGTTTTTCATTAGTTGCATTGTAACACAAATATCTTAGCTATTTGAATGATCTTATTTTCCTTTCCACCCTTTTTTTTTATTTCTATATTGCAAAGAATGATGTTGTTACTTAAATATACCCTTGAGTAAGGTCAGCACTGAAATAAGGAAAGTTTCTCCTCTAAGTTTTTTTCCTAAAGAAACAAACACAGTCGTGTTGAGTTGAGATGTGAATATAAAAAAGAAGGCCAGTTTTATGTTGCATAGAAGTGTTAAAATTGGAAATGCATTTGAATGTAATTAATTTCTTAAATACTGTACTTGGAATAGATATCTCTCCTTTTGTAATTTACATATAAATTTTAGCTAAGTGTTCAACAAGCTGCAGTTTAATTTCACAGCTTCACTGGATTGTTCTTGAATAAGTTTTAAACGTTATGAAATGTTAAATGAAAACTTGTTTCTTCTCTGCTGCAAGGGTATATCATTGTTCTGCCAATCAGTATGCAATTGCTGAGTGGTCTGGTTCATTATGATTAACTCCTATTTTCTAAAATGTATCTTTAAAACTTTTATGGAAGTCCTTCCCTTAAATGACCGGTGGTAATTCATAATTTCCCTCATTAACACATGATGTGCAGCCTCATACTTCTGGTCTTTTGAGTTTTATGGTTAAGTAGGCCTGGGAAAGCTGTTGAGCTGTAATTGAGACTATGAATTAATGAGGCATGGTCCCCTGTGTGCTGTTTGGCCACAAAACCTTGGAGAAGTCCAATCATAGCAAGCCAACAACTGAGAGGAACCTGAGGCCTCCTAAGTGTGGGTGTGTGGTGTCCCCAGCCTGCTGCCTTTGGGGGGTACTCAGATTGTCAGTGGTGAAACCTACAGATGTTCTGTGCCTTCAGGAGTTTGGGGTTTCTGTGTTTTAAGGGATGATGCCCTGTTTCCTTTAAAGTGCTCTTTGATGCACGTGCTCCATTCCCAGCCCAGCCACAGTGAGCTCACAGCTGCACACATTCACAAAGGATGAAATAAAAGTTGAGCCTCATTCCACTTGTGCATGTGCATCCTCTCATCAGTGCATCTAAGCTCCTCTTTCAACCAGTATTTGTGTCATTATACTTGAGTATATGTTTTGTAGTTAAGGGAAGCTGTTGAAGCTCCTCCATTTTCTTAATGTGTGTGAAATGCCTTGGCATGCATCTAACTATGGAATTGCCTTGCAACAGGTGATCCAGCAACTGAGGAATGAACAAGCTTTTACAGGGAAAAAAAAAAGTATATAATTGTTTTTTGGCTGAAAATATCTATCTGTTCTGGGCTGTCAATGCATAATAAATGCTTTAATTCATCTGGTTCAATGCCCTCTGGTTGATTTTGTAAAAGCTGAATTATAATTATTTCTTTTCCTAAGTCGTTCTTATGGCTCAAAAAATGAGAATTTTTGTGGGTTTGGCTAAACTTGAAAGGTGCAACAGCTTCTTGTTATTTGAGGCACTTTCAAGTTAGTGTCTTAACAGAATGGGATAACTGAGAGGGGGAAAAGGAACATTTGCCCTAAACAGTAATATATATCATTTATTTAGGCAAAAGTACAGTCTAGACACATGTACGAGAATATTTTTTCTGGCTATTTTTTGTCAGAAGTTATGTAACACAAAAGAGACAGAAACACCTTAGAACTGCAAGAAGATAAACAAAATGCCAGATGCAGTATGAGCGAGCTTTTGAAACGCTCCCCCCAGGAAAATAAGAATAAAAAAAGCTTTTTTTTCAGGCAATTCACTGACAGGCGAAGGGTTTAAGATGCAAATAAAGTTGTTATTTCTGGTTTCATACTTGTGCTCAATGTTATAGGGGTTTATATGTTCTTTGCAGAAATATTGTAGCAAAATCTACTATATCACTGATTAATTCTCCGCTTTGAAACAGACAGTACTGTCATGCTTTTTTTTTTCCTGTTAAATGGTGATGTTGAAACTGTAGCATCGTGTTATCAGATACAAGAGCAAACAGGGAAGTACCACAAATGCTCTTAAACTCAGGCAAAGAAAGAAAATAAAAGAATGTTTCATAGAATTTTCTGTCCCTGATTCCATAAACCTGGGCTAGCATTCTCTATGTTAAAAAATCCTATCTGGAACAAACTGGAATCCTTCTTCAGTCCAAACAGCATACATTTACTTAAACTGATTACTGATAACGATAAATTTGCCGCAGTGTTTTCATTACTACTTAAAAAAAAAATTTAAAATTTGGGGAAGTAATCATCCAGGTAACTTGCCAGATATAAATTTTAATACTAAAAAGGGGGCCATGATGTGATTGTAATGTAATTTAATGTTAAGTGAAGAAGTGTCATTCAGGCAGGGAGAAATAGAAAGGATAAAAACAACCCCATACCATTACTGATTGTAAATTATTCAGTAAAAGAAACTCTCTTTGCATGTTAGGCAGAGCTTTTCCAAATGGAATATCAAAGGGGCCCCTTGGCAAAAAAATCATGGCCCTTGCTTTGGGTGCACCTCAGCCCTTGGGGTTTTTTTAGAAATGTTTCTCTGTTTCAGTGCCAAGCAGCATAGTTTTTGTTTTAAACAGCACTTTCACAAACCCCTCCTGATTTGTGCACTGGAAAAATGCATTTTTGTACCCAAGCATCATCCTGTCTGTGAGATAACCAAGGGCCAGAGCTGCTTCTCCCACCTGTGTCTGGATTTGGGCACAACAGACACCTCAGCTCAGTGCTGTGCACTTGTATCCAGGCACTCCTGCAGGTGCTGTGTGTGCCCTGAACCCCGTGGATGATGCTCAGGGATGAGCTGCCCGTGCTCCTGGACACTCACAGCCAGACAAAGCTGTAAGAGGATTCACAAAGTCTGTCTGATAATAACGAACAGGCTGAGCTCCTGGGGGAATTTTGCCTCCTTGTTACTTAGATGCTTCTGAAAT
Organism: Pycnonotus jocosus; assembly: GCA_013400435.1. Lineage (NCBI taxonomy): Eukaryota > Metazoa > Chordata > Aves > Passeriformes > Pycnonotidae > Pycnonotus > Pycnonotus jocosus. The sequence goes on along the minus strand of VWYP01022442.1, from coordinate 20,963 downwards.
TGTTCTCTTAGCAGTGTTATATTACAGCTAAGCCTTGAGTCACTCACCTCTTACAGTGTGGCAATGCACAGCTGATGAGGAAAGAAGGTGGAATTAAAGCAAGTGTGAGTTTTGGACAAAGATCTCTCTATAGGACTGGAGAAGGTGAGGGAGGTGGATGCTTTAAACTGTTCCACCTGTTCCCACTACTAAGAGAAAGCTTTATCTAAATGAGTGTTTGCATACCCACTTGAGTTAAAGCTCAAACAATCTTATCCTGAGGAATTTACTGTGAGATGAAGTAGGTTAGGCAATTCTAGATAAAGAATTGGCTTTAAATACATCAGTTGAACATTGTGATAAGAATGTTTAACCTGTCCATGCTTGTATTTTATTAGAATTACTTAAAGAATGTTTTTGCCCGTTCTTATAGAAGACTTATTTTAAGTGCTCCATTTCTGTATTTTTGGTCATGCCAGCTGTACTGTTAGTGTGGCCAGAGGGGATCATTTTCACTTTCCAGCTTAATGCAACTCAGATTTCCGAAAGACTTCACAATTTCATAACAGAGAATAAAAACCCAATGTTTCAAATAGGTAATTCTTTCTGAGATACTCTCCTCTTAGATAATTTTACTATCTCAAGCTTGCTGTAAATCTAGGTGGGCTGTGTGCTTCTGTCCTTGGGCAAGGCACTATGCTCCAGGCAAGGACCATGTGCCCATCTGAATTTGTTAAGCATCTGATACAATACCCACTCTGTAGCCAGTAATCCTTTATTTGAGGGTTCATATGCTTCATAAATTCCATTCTTTTCCTCCCTCATCAATCTTTCCAATTAAAAAAAATCTGTTAAGGCAGCTCAGTCCTGTATTTCTGCTATTAATACCCAGGTTCTTTAATTTTTGTAAGGGGCAAGATTCAAATGCCAAGAAGATTTTACTTTGTTACCTGGTCAGATTTGTCTCTAATTATAAGTAAATTTATTATAAACCAACTGATATAATAATATATTGAAGAAATAATATTTTTAGCAAATATTTCTTACCTATAGAGCAGTAATAGAAAAAGGGTTCTGAGACTGCAGGACATTGTCACAAGTTGTTTCAGAAGTTCTTGTAGCTCCTAAAAAAACCAAAAGGCACAGAGGTCATGTTTTACAGCACATATGCATTTCTAATACATGAATTTCCAAAGGTTTTAAACACTAAAGATATTGTATCTTGAATAGCTTCTTCTAATGTATTAGTAAATATCTACATCAATTTAAAAAATCTCAAAACTTGAAAAAAAGAGATGGCATCAGGATTAATTTAACTAACCAACAGAAGCTGCATTCTGGGATACTACAGCTCTTTCAATTTTGCCTCTATCCTTTTAATATTAGGAAAAGTAATTGCTGCAAAAAATAACGTAATCCTATACAGGAGAATTGCAAACACTGAATTTTGTCTCTGCTATTCATGCTTGTGAGTGAGTGTGTCTCTGGCATATCAGTTCTCAAGGGACAACACATGACCCCATCTTAGAACACAGAGGGATTTAAGAGCAACCTCTCTGGTACATTCATAGCACCAATAGCACTGATACATAACTTTGGTAATCTTTCTGTTAATGAGAAAAAATATGAAATTTTGGGCTTCTATCCCTAGCTATTTAAAAAAAAAATCCTTTTTATATAAATCATATGTAACCATCCACATTCACGAGAATGTTTGGCTGAGGCAAGATGTCTTTTCTGAATGGGATTTCTTTGCTTTTGTCAGTACGATTCGCACCCATAATGGTTATTTTAAGAAATCTGTCATCTCTGTAATCCATTTCTGGATGAAAAGAGTATCAATCCATAGTGTAATGCAGTCATGCAACAGATCTGAAATGCACAGACTGTGCACACTTCTGCTGTATTTCATCAGAGTACACAAACCTTACTTGTAAGGCTTGCTTCAAAACTCTAAAAAAACCCTACATGTCAGGAATGCTGCCTACCCAGAATCTGCTAGACAATTGTTATATGTTAATAAATGCAACTGAAATATCTGGTTTAGGTTTCAGGAAGGGACAATCAAACATAATATTTTCAGTCCAGAATGAGTTTTGCAGGAGTGTCTTGCATTTTAACTTCATACTAAATTGTGAATAGTAAAGAATTTGAAGTTTCACAGCCTGAAACTTTGTTTCCCTGTTCTTTAGTGACCAATATAAAATGCCAGCAAGCTTTTTAAAAGCCAAAGTAATTTTTCTTTCAGTCTACAGTTCTAGTAAGAGCAAAACTAGTGGTATTTACCTAAATTAATGCAATGTGAATGGGATATGAGTTTTATATAACAGTGAAGTGACAAAATAACTTGTTAATGTCTCCAAAGAAAAAGGAAAGCCATTTCAATGGCTTTTTAAACGAGCAAACATTCTCAGCATCTCGGCTACTTTAGGCATACACCAGCCTGGTAAATATTAATGTCAAAATAAATCATACACTCCTCCTGACTTCCACAGAAAATCATGCATGAGACATTAAGAGAGCTGGTAATAGGAAAAAGCAGCACAAATGAGCAGATGGTGTTGTCAGAACATTGCTCTCTACATGCTGATTCTGTAGCACTCCTGGTGCAGATCGTGGGATCTCTTTTGCGTTTCTCATTTTGGGTTTGGATGCTTTCTACATTCATTATCTCACAGGAAAATACACTAAAAATAAAAAGCCTCTTACTGACTTTATAAGCACTTCATAAAGCTGCTTTTATATTTAGCTTTTGAATTGCTACTATGAGCTCCTAATATGACTGAAGATCCTTTATAAACAGATTAAGGAAACCTATGGATATTTCTGTACTTGTTTGGGTTTAGTTCTTACAGTACTGAAGATGAAAAGGAGTGGGCTTATTACTGATTTCTTTCTAAAGCAACTGCTTTACCTTCAGTCCTTCACCAACATCCAAGGTAGCAATTCTTTGGGAGGATGGGGTGGAGAATTTTGGTCTTTAACACATTAAAGGTCAAATCCATCCTATGGTACATGGATTATTTTTGTACGCTCAGGAAAAGAGAGCACGGAAGTAAAAGGGAGAAGATCTCTTACTTCTGTATAAGAAACACTAATCAAGAGATCTGATTGCCATGTCCACTGGCTCGTCCTCACTGCAAAGGCACACTGCATGCCAGCCAAGGAATAGAACTGGGTAACTACTGGAGTCTTAAGCTATTTCACAGATAATACTTAAGCTGGATGTATAAATCTCTGCTGCACGTGTGAACATGCACGCACACGTTTTCTCTGCTGCCCCTTTTTTATGGGGCTTACTGAGCTGGTTTGTTCTGCTGAAAAGCCTCCCTCCTGGCATGTTTGCACATCTGGACCTTTCCTGTCACACACTTCCTTATCAAATACTACACATCCACAGCAAGATTCCTTCCTGTATGTGTGGAACTACTGGTATTTAAAACTAGTTCAGCAGAACCCATATTATTTTCCTCTCACCCTAGAAAAATAAGCACAACCTGTTTTCTGCATAGAATACTGAGCCATTTGGTTTAACTAGACAGACTGCATGCTGTCCAGATTATTGCACACATCCTGACACATCTTGTTCTAAACATTTAATTGAGGTGAAGGTGACAAATTGGCCCAGACTCTCATATGATAAGACAACAACACTTTCCTACTTTTATTCAGACGAGATTAGGACTGTAAAATGTCATCCAATGTTTAGATGTTTCTCATGGGAATTCTGTTATTTATTATTTTCAGCATGAGAGGAAAAGTGAATTATGCAAGTTTCACAAACCCTTGAGGCTGAAATGCCATGAGGCAGAGCTCTGGCAGAGGTAGTAGCAACATCCAAAGATTTCACTGGAAGTGAATTTTGTGTGAATGAACTAAAGGATAGGATGCCTATTATGTTGAAGTACCTTATGCACAAGCGCATGCATGGGAAAGACTACAAATTATTAGATAATGCACTTTGTCATATGGTAGTGGCCATATGCCTGAATTCCCATGGCTGCTACTGCAGGCATCTAAAACTGTGCGTAGAATTATCTTAAAATAAAAAGCAGATGGTGGGTTTTAGGATATTAACTGAATTAGCTTTACAGTTGCATTTCACTTCCACATCCAAACTGTTGAATGACAGTGCCTTTAAGTGCTTGACTGAAAGGCAGAGAGAAACTCGGGAGGGCTTCACCCAGAGTGTCAGAGAAGTACAGCTGCCTCCCCTGCTCTGGATTCTCTGCTTGCATTGTCTGCTAGAACTGCAAAGTAACCAGTGAGCTGATCTGTTCTTGACTTCATCCTCTGTTTATTAGATCAAAATGACCCAGCTCGAGGGGCAACGATGGAAAGCTGGAAACACTAAGGACTCCATGGGAGAAGGGAAGTGGGTATAAGGAAGGCAGTCACAAGACAAGGTTTGGAAGTAGAGGGGATATACCCCTGGGGTCAGCTGGGGTCAGCTGTCCCAGCTGGGGCCCCTCCCAGTTTCTTTTGCAATACCAGCCTCCTCAGTGCTGGGGTGGGACAAAAAGCAGGAAAGGCCTTGACCCTGTGCAAGCTCTGCTCAGCAGTAACTAAAACATCCCTGAAATGTCAACACTTGTGTTCCCAGCACAAATCCAAAACACAGCCCCGTTCCAGCCACCATGAAGAAAATTTTACTCTACTTCAGCCAGAACCACCACAGCTTGGAAAAGTCAACTGCATACAACAGACTGACAGTAATCACTGACAAAGCACTTCGTGGAATAAAGTGCCATGATATCTGTCTTTGGGTTAATCTGGATGCTTGTCTATAATGGCTGTGGTTTTGTGGTACTTCCTAACACTCCCTGAAAAAGAAATGCAAAATTTTCACACATTCAAATACTTTTTTCATGTTAGGATTAATACTGCAGAGACTTCGGCTTGAGTGAAAAGTATCAAGAAGGGGTATTTTTAATGCAGCAAATTTAAAAGAAGGAATAAAACCCAGTGGCACCAAAACTCCAGGTCTGACTGAGGAATTGACTGATGAAAGTGGACAAATGCATGTGCCTGTATCCCATTATAAGGGGCACCCTCTCATTTGGCTGACAACTGGCTTTTGGCACACCAGCTAGGTTATTTCTAAACCTCAGGCACATCTGATCTTGCCCAGCATGGGCAAAACCATGCAAGTCTCCTAGGGCAAGCAATCAGAGTTAGATGCACTTGGCCCACAGAAAGCAGCTGTCTTGTCAGGTTTGACACACAGACAGGCAGCACAGGGGCCATCTGCTATGACAGGGTTATGTCAGCAGTCGAAGGGCTCTTAGGTCTCTACTGCTGCTGTATCTGGCAATAATTCAAATTGAAACACTGGGTTCCAGTTATGCTATGATCTTCTGATCAATACAGTTGTCACGTGTGCCAGGTAAGAGAAATGCCATTTTCTCAATGAAAAACTTGGGAAGTTGCTCCAGTCTGAAAGCATCTTCTCAAGTTCTGTACTCTGAGATGTTTTTGTCAAAGATATTTTTCAGCAACAGAAGTTCATACTGTTAAATAAGTAGGATGAATTTAAGATTCATCAGAAATGAAAACTGCTTCTCTGGTATAGCAAAATGAGCTGTAATTGAATCTTCATCATTAGAAATTGTTTATATAGGTATAGGCACTACATGAGAGCCTTTAAAATTATCCCAAATAAATCAGCATGACAAATACGTTTAATTTTTTTTTAAATGACCATAGCATGATTTCAGACTATATAAGCAACAACTCAGTGATTTTCTTCAATATCCCAAATAATGTGCAAGTTTATATGTAAAATCACTGTCCTCAAAATACACTGGAAGGTCAGAATCAAAGTTAAACAAACCTACTGTTGCAACCTTAAAATATTTTTTTAGTATCAGCCCTTCTAGCCACCAAAGGAGTAGGGATCAGCAGTATGCTGCTAATACTTACATAATTAAGGGTATGAGAGACATTTGGTGCCCTGGATTGAGGTCTTTATTTCTCACCAAGTTCCCTGTATTATCAATTCCATGAACATCAAAGCCTTAGAGTAAGTTACATAACCTAGGATAGGATTATTTTATGTGTTTATCTGTTGTTTTCACTCTGTGCATTTTAAATACAGTGCATATTGTGGATTAGCTGGAAATAACTGGTAAGGATGCTGTTAGCATTATACTGTTTTCTCTGGAAAATTAATTTCAGATTTATAAAAAACTGGGTGCTTAGGATGACAATACAATTCCAGGAGTTACCTTGATGGAGCAAGTGACAGATGTCCTGCTCCCAACCAGCATTACACTGAACTGAAAGGTTTCAGCAATGTACAGAAATGGATGTAGTAATAAACATTCATGGAATAAATTTTAAGAAATGAACGTGTTCGTGTGACTGTTTAAAGTAGTTCTCATTACCAGCTGCACTTACATCTACTGAGAAATCTACAGAAAATGTGCCCCACAAGCTGTTTTCTAGTTTAAGAAAGCAGAGAACTAGGTGACTTTCCTCCACCTTGTTCCTAAATACGATTTTACATAGCTGACACTCAGAAGTCTGACATATTATTGGTGTTTCAATCACAGCTGATGATTACTGCCATTTGTAATTAACCAAAGAAATCAGAGTTTTATGGGGTTATTAATGGTTGGGTTTATGTGCATGCAGGCTTTTTAAAATTTTTGCTCTGTGCATCTCAGTTCTGCTATCTGAGCAGCTGGACCTCTACATAAGTCTGCAAATGTTTGAATCCTCTTGTACCAAAATCCAAATCTCAAACCTGAGACCCTTACTGGCTTTTTAAGGTGTCTGTCAACACTCCAAAGTCCTCCCACACCAAATCCCACAGACAAGTGGGGATTACCTGCTGTCACATGGGTTTTACAGTCACAATTCACAGCCCACTCATGTAGCTTCAACAGGCCCAAAGAGGCTCAGTTCCTGTGCAATTTAAAGAATGAACGTGTTTGGGTTGGGTCAGAGAGGTAGGTAACCTTCAGAGGCTGGAACTGATGGATGGAACCTCAAAGGCACCTTTGGGAAGGTTTTGACTGTGCAGGAAGGTGCAAACAGCTGCAGGATGGCTGACACTGATGGCTTGGGTGGCCTCCCATGGACCAGCTGAGACCTGACAGCACTTCAGGTCACCAGGTTTTTAAAGGGCAGCCACAAGTGTGGGCTGAAGGCAGATACAGAGCTCCTGCAGCACTGAAACCTTCACCGTTTACAGACCAGGATAATGTGGTTTTATCACTCACAGCAAAATGGAGACAGTTTTGTCTGGGCACTATCAGCCTAGATATGATTAAGATAAATAGTTGAAAGTCCAGAAAGTTGGACAGGATATGCTGGTTCAGATTAAGAAAATAACAACTTGATTTGGAAAGACAAATGAAATCCTGTCTTTGTTGTGCCAGTTTAAATTACTGTTCCTTATGGAAGCCAGCAGATCTAAACTCTCCCAGCCTTTAACCCGGGGCCGAGTCTCCCCGCACAGACCATGATGACCGTGAGCTCTGCTCAGCATTTTCACCTTGCAGAAACTATCCAGGACCCAGCCAATGTTCCTGCAGCCTCCCTCCATGCAGCCTCCAGCCTGGGAGAATGATGATTGTCTCCCTTTGTCACTGAACACACATTTGAGGCTGTGAGGGAAAAACAAGGGCCCTGCAGGAGCAGATCAGGGTCAGTCAAACCCATCTTCTCTCCTCATTGAATGCTGTGCAATGTGCCTTTGAAATTTATGACAGACAACAGGCCCTTGGTCAGCAATTAATTTTGTTTTCAGTTGCAAATTCTTGTTAGTTTGGGGGCAAAGGGGAAGAAGGAAGGGGATATACCCCAGCTATGCCCCTTATTTTCCATCCAAGTTATGAATTTGAATCATAGACTTTCCTAGGTTTGATTATTGTTATGCATATCTGAAACCTTCCAGAGAAAACTTTATTTTTCTTAGTCACCAAATATTTATTCTTCAGTTTGTGTCCAAGGTCTTGGACTCAAATTCCTTAGTGTATTGTTAAGTGTCCTGTAACCAGGTGATCTACAAACCAATCATTCTAGGAATGAAGGAGAAAATCAGTCTTCAGAGCAGTTTCAGGTTTTTTTAAATCTATGAACATTTTGTATTCAAAATTAACTGTTACGAATCAATAAAATAAAAGTTACTCAGTAGAATTATGTATTTTTGCAAATAATAATCATAGGATATAATGGTTTTAATTGTACAGCCATACAAAAATGTGAATGTTCTCCAAGTGGAGTGTCCTGGGCTCAGCTTTTGTACCTGCTAAGGCTGAAGTCAGAGAAGTGTTTCCAACTGAGATGTGAAGCTGAGCTCAAAGTAAGCAGGAATTTGGTCCAAGAGGAAATCACAGAAGAGGCTTTGAAAGCAAGACGCATATTTCTAATAAAATATGTATTTCAGATTTTTTTCCACAGTTACCACAAGGGAAGATTTGTTCAATCTGTGTGTGCCTGTTGTAGGAGCATCCTTTCCCTTCAGCACAAGTTGTCCTAGCTTTATTCTATGACAGGTCATTAGAATTACCTGGAGTGTTTATGATGGAGAGCAACATCTAAGAATGCTGTTTATAAAGTTTGAATAGCCATTGAAATCATGTATATAAGATTCTTTTTTAATAATTAGGAAAAAAGAGCCTTCTAGAGAAATAAAATGCTTTAATTAAATTCAAATATTCCCTTTCTTCATTACTAAGTGCTCAATAACAGGTTTAATCAATATAATCTACTTTAAACTTTGTACACCTTTTTAAGTACTAGTGCATTATTTATCTATGCATTTGAGGAGAGATGCAGATTTGATGAGGAATTAGGGGGGAGGGAAATGGGAGCGGGCTCTTACATTATCTTTCTTGGAGAAGTTTCTCCACGTGCCACTGGCTGTTTTTAAAAGGAAGGTTTCGCAGCCTTTTGGGGGAGACACTCACATCCTCGATTTGAATTACTAATTGAAATTCGAGTTATTCCCAGTTATTTTAATCCAGCAGCAGAATGATACCTCAGAGAGGAAATACAATTTTTTTCCTTTTTTTTTTCTTTTTTTTTTTTTTTTTTTAAGCAATTTAGAGAACAGAGCGGA
>VWYP01022442.1:0-11873 GCA_013400435.1 Pycnonotus jocosus | reverse complement strand
CGGCACACCGTGTGCATGTTCAACCCCTGCTGCTGCTCGCTCAAACCCCCACAGGAGCCTCCAAGCGTTGCCCCTTCCCTGCCACTCCTCCTTTGCTTAATTCGTACACCCCCTTTCAGTTTCAAGTTCGGGGGGAAAGGATGCCAGGCGGAGAAGTGGCGAGGGATGGCTGGCAGACGAAAGTCGGGGCAACACTTCCCATGGCTTCTTTTTCTGCCATACCTCCGTAAGAGAGCTTGCATGACCTGCTGAGTGCCTCGGTTTTTCTTCTCGCTGTTGTCGCATCCCATCTACCCCGGGTAGAAACGTCCACCCTTGTTCCCTGTTTGATGTGGAAATGTTCGGGGTGCCTTTGAGCAGCATTGTTCAAGTCTTTCCAGAAGTGAAAAGTGCTCATTTTGCAGATGTTGCTGTCCTGTCTGACCTCTCACTTCAGGGGCTGTTGACAGTTTTCAGAGATATATGAAAGTAGCACTTTCTCTGGGGAAACACCCTTCCACAAAATTTAAGATAAAGGAAAACACTTAGGGAATGTGATTACCAACAAAGGTTGCATTAAGGAAAAACCACTTCAGACAGAATTTAACATCTGCTGTCAGAAATCATTTCCTGTGACTACAATATTGGGAATGAGGGGGATACACAGGAACACACTAAACCCTTCCTGATGCAGTCACCAGTAGTAAAATATGGTGGTACTGGTGCAAGGTGTGAAGCAGGAGAATGATTTTGACTATTTCAGTTTCAAATCCTGGTGCTGTTTTTTGAGATTAAAGTGTTGATAACTTTTGAGGAAGGCAAAGGCTGAGAGGTCTCAATCCTTCTAGCAGTAAAAACCCTCAGGTTTTTCTTCCTAGAACATGCTGGTCGCACTTCGTGACAGAAGTAAGCATATGTTGTTTGCTTTTTCACAGAATTATAGGACTGTTTTGGTTGGAAAAGACGTTTAAAGGTCATCAAGTCCAACCCCCTGCCTTGGGCAGCTGTTATCAGGCTACTCAGAGCCCCATCCATCCTGGCCTTGATGGGGATCCAAGGATGGGGCATCCACAGCTTCTCTGGGCAACCTGTGCCAGTGTTTCACCAATGCCATAAAACTGTGGTCTTTATCTAGTCTGAATCTACCTCCTTTTAGTTTAAAACCTTTACCCCTTGTCCTTTTCCTTAATTTTATCTTAAAGCTAGCTACAGACATGTTGCCCTGAGAGGCTCTTTGGTATCACATATCTGCTGTGACTACACTGGAAGCTCCCCTCAGGTTACAGAACATAGGAAAATCTGAGGCTCAGACTAGGAGAGGGAAAACACATCTCTACATGGCAAAAAATGGAGCAGATTTCTCTACTGTTGTTTGCCTTTCTATTGTTATTGCTAAAGTTCTTGTTTGTTACTGCATCTGTAGGAGGGAGAAATTAAAGAAATGTAAAAAATCATTCTTTCCTGCACATGTTGAATATTGGTCCAATTATGAGTCAAGGATATGTGCTGAGTATGCCTGTTCAGGGACAGTTCCCCACACATCTCATTTGAACAGTCTGCCTAACTGCATAAAATACAAAGTGTTTATCTTCCATATATTGGTCAAGCAGAGGGAAGCTGGAAACCCAGTGGAGAAAAAATCCCTGGCTGTTTCTATTGCAGAACAGCTGTAAGTGGGAGAATCAGCAAGTTTGGTCTCATGAGGCCTTTCATAGCATCAGAACTGAGGAAACAGCTTTAAAGTCAATTCTGTAAGCAACTGGCATAGAAACAATGCTGATTGTTATTCCCAATAGAACTCCAAGCACAGGTTCAGCTAGTGCACAATATCAGAAATCCTCAAATTTCTAAGGATTTCTTCCTATTTACTCCTTAAAAACCTTTTTTAAAGTTCCCACTAACTGCAAGTCATAATTTAATCAGAATGAAAATATTCTGTTCGAAAATACAAAGCATCAATGTGATGTTACTTGTTTCAGTTCACAGTGCCCAGCTGAAGAACACTAAATTCCCACTTTAAGACTTTTTTTTTTTCGACATTTCAAGGCTCTAAGACAGCTGTGATGCATTTGAAAGTCTGGGGCAGGGCATATTCTTCTCTTCATACCAGAGGCCTTGAGCAGCAGTGGTCACCGAGATTTCAGATCATCTGAAGAAACACCTGGGTTGTGACTGCTGGAGGCAAGCAAGTAAATGACAGCACTCAAAATTAATTGCTGTGGCCTGTAATGTTAAGACTGTCAGCAAAACCTGTTAACATAAAACTAAAACTTATGCTGGTTTATTGTAAAGCTTACACTGGCCCTTCAGAGTGCCCACAGTTCTCCCTTTATTAATTTTCTGCTGTTGCAGCCTCAGCAAGGGGTGTGCTAGTTCAGGAGCAGCTGGCTGGTGTGAGTCTGTCCCCATGCACAAACCTTCCCTGTTACCTTCAGAGTCAGCTCCTGGAAGCCCTTGGCCCCTTTTCTGTGCTCCCTGCAGCAGCAGGACCTCTGAGACACCAAACCCACGTCCTGCCCTTAAGCTGCTCCCAGAAGGGGACGGCTCAATTATTAACCCAAAGCCTGAGTCTTTCAATAGAGCCATTCATCAGCTGGGAAAATCAGCTGACTCCATCCTCAGGCGGGTAGAGAGTAATGAAATTGTTTTAGAGAACAGCTTGCAGAAAATACTCCTTGAACACAAAAATCTAGATGCCCACAGTAAGAAATCGTTTAACTCCTCTGTGCACTTAGTCCTCTGCATCTGTACTGGAGCCATGTTGGGTAAGTTGGGTTTTTTAGTAGATTTTCCTTAGATTTTGCAACCTCAGAAGGCGGTTGTAACATTTGCAGCGCTGATTAAACAACATTATAATCTGTAATGGCTTTCAGCAGCTGCAATGCCAAGAATAAAAGAAAACACATTGAGCTTTTGGTATTCCAGGGATTCCTGGAACTATGTTAAAATCTGATCAGCAGGCTGGGTGTGAGATTTTTTTGGTGCTTGAATTGCTTGTCCAACACATAACCCTCACAAATATGCCAACATTAGTGTTACCACTTAAGTGTTATATTGATATATAAAATGGGGTGCATCATGAATCAAAATGTCCCCATTTTTAACTTGATTACATTCACACTTACTGGATATAATTTTGAACATATTAAAGTAATTGGAAATGCTTGGGATGTTAATCAAATGAATATGGAATAAATTCAGTATTGAGTGAGGACCTGAAAATTAGACCAAATAATACAAAATGTATCTAAGCAAAAGGCAAAGAAAGAGTGAGAAAATACCCACTAATGTATTGTATTGATTTAATTTTTCCCATTTTAATGAGGTAACAGGTAATGCTAATGTTTAGGACTTTTAAAATCCACTAGTAGTAGAGTATTGATTTGAAATTACTATAACAATTCTATTTCATTAATCTGTGTCCCAGAGGATGTAATTGAAGGAATGAACCCAACACCATGAAATGTGTTCCACCTTTAAAATTCTTTAGGAAATAAAGCTCTCTGATTACTCTGAATTGTGTGAAGCAGAGGATGAATCAATTAGCATTCTAATACAAGGTCTACTTCCTAATGTTTGTCCATGAAAGTCTACATTCTTATACTGAATGAATAGTTTAATTTTAAATTATTATTATAATTCTCTGTGACCTGGGGGCTACACACTCTGCAGCTCTTGCAGATTATTTGAGTGGAAAATAATGAGCATATAAAATGGCTCAAATTTAAGGTTCATGCCTTTTCTTTCCGCATCTTCTTCCCCAGTCACACAAAAAACCTCTTTAAACATTACCTGTATCAAGAAGCACACATAAAACATAATCAATTTTTATTAAGTATTTAATGTTTTTATTTTATTTTGGAGCCATCTTGGACTGATTTTTTTTCACCTCTTGATTAGCCTTTACTTGTCGAGTGAACTTCCTTTCCTATTTCACTACTTGCTGCTTTTTTTCACTGAAGTAACTGAAGCTTAAGGAATTCTTCTAATGTTCATCTGACATCTTGTAGGATTACTCACACCTAAATCAAAGCATATTCCTGTTGAAATTGGGGTCTCCTACGCTGTGTCAGCCTGAGCACTCTGGCTCTGTTACCACTTTAACCTGAACATCTCCAGCTCAGACTCTGCTCAAGGCACTGCTCACCTTTACTTGTGCCATGAGGTGACAAAGCACTTCAGGATGAAACCTCCCTGGGAGAGAGGCACCTTCACCTGAAACTGTTTCTTTAGTGGTTGTTTTGAGAGGCACATATTTTTGGTTGTACCGCTTGTCAGTTTATTTTTAACAGCACGGCTGCGTTTGTCAGAGCTTTGTTAGCTCTTGCTACACTATTGAATGTGTCCAGGTGCTGCCTTTAATGAAGCACTTTTGTTCCCATTATGCCTGCAATAATGTCAATACTCAAGAATTAGATTAAATGAATGAGAGAGCTGAGATGCAGACAGTGGATTTGATTACCTCGGGTAATTGATTTTCTTTGCATGGTGCTGTCAGTGTCTGAAAGGCCAGGTGGATTAACTGTCAAGAGCAGGCAGGCTTGTCTAGTCCTGCACCATATGCAATTTTCCAGTTTATTCTCAGCAGGACTGTGGAAATGTGAAAGCCTATGGCTGGGATGTCTCCTGGTGTCTTAAAACAACTTGGTTTGATAGGATTTGGATTGGGGTTTTTCACTCACCTGGAATGTTTACTTTTCACCATGTTCAGCTAATAATAAAAAAGCCTTCCAGAAGTGAGCTACTGAGACACCAAGAAGCAGTTTGGACAATGCCCCTTGCCACAGGGAGCTGTACAGACATTAATGATGAGTTGTGAGAGTATCACATGTGGGTATTACACAGAGTAAGAAAAATACACTGGGTATAGTTAGCAAACCCAGTTTTAAGCAGGACCCAAAAAAGCTGTGAGGCACCAAGCTCCTCTAACTGCTCAGCCAAACAAATTTGAGCTGCTGTTGTGTAGTCCTAGAGATAATGAAATGCTGGGAGAAGACTGACTTGTTTTCCTCAAAGAGAAGCTGGTGTGGTGACCCTTCCCATAGTTCCTCATGAAATAAGTGGTTCTTGGAAAAGTGCTACTTTCTCTTGCCCATGTTCAATTTGCCTGAAGATGCCAGCAGAGTTCATGAATGTAATGATTATCTTTTCATCATCAACTCTGCAATATATTAATTCTTCAGTACATCACAGTTTTGTTTCCTAAGCCCTACCTGATGTGTGATCTGAGCAAGAGTAAAATAACTGATGATAGAATGCTAAAACTCTGCTTTTTATAGAAAAGATGATTTTTCCAGCCCATGTGGAATTGTGTTGTGCTGGGAATGTGTACCACATGGCTACATCTGTTTAGGGGTTGCTTTGTTCTGCTGTTCTCTATATCAATATATTATATTAGAGAGCCAAAGCTTAGAGAGAGATACGTTGTAAAACAAACACATCTACTTTGTTTGTAAAAGGAAATAATTTATTTTGCTTCTTCCTTGAATTTTAAACACTACATTCTTTACACAAGAGAATTTCTGCTATTAAAGTACTCTTAACCCTTTTCAAAACATAATGAAGAAATTAGGAAAAAAATCTATTTTTGTAGCTGGCTGTACACTACCCCACAATCTGACTCCTACTTGTACTAAATGTGGGCTTCAGTAGTAGCAGTGATATTTGTTAAAGCTTTGCAGCTACTTATAAACTAAAACAACAACAACAAAAAATATGGGCCAGTATTTCTTTAAATTTTAAATTTGGGGGCAAGCATGGAGAAGGTATTTCTAACAGGCACTTGTCAAGCTTTCAGTTACTTAAAATTATGCAAGGAGAATAATAGCAAAGGATAACAGTCTCTTACATGCCACTTAAATTAAGATGTCTTAAATTTAACCAATAAAAATGTAATATCCACTTCTGCCTTATAAATATACTGTGTATGAACATCATTATGTAGAAATATTAACTCATAAGTATTTACACCGTGAGCTGGTGAAGTTAAAATTTCTACAAGCTCATTCTAAGTATGTGATGACAATGTTAATTTTGATTGGAAATACCTCTTTGTAAGGCTATCATATTTAGAGGAAAAAATTACAGAAAGAAAGAGATTTTTGCTCTGAGTAACTACGCCCTCACTACAAGCTAAGCAGCCTTTTCTGGAAGTATCACAAGGGGGAGATTGGAAGGATCTGGGTGAAATTATGGTGTGCATTTTCTAGTGACTGCCTCAGCAGTTCTTTGGAGGACACAAGCAATCTACTCAGCATTAAATGCCTCCTGTAGTTTGCAGTAGGCAGGAGGATGTAGTCCAGGCAGGGTTGGAGAAACACAGCAGTGGCAAAAATCTCAGATCCCTGTAAAGAAATGGGTGTCCTGATGTTCTGGCCCTCCTCTGCTGACTCTTGTGTAGTGGGTGGAGGTCATGTGTCTCAATGCCTGTGATTTTGAGTTTGGAGTTTGTGATTACAGAGCCAATTGGCAAAAGAATGAAATAAATACAGAATATTTAAATAGGTTTCCAGGCCTAAGCCTAAATAACCATGTCCTAAAAACTTCAAAAGAGGCCAAGAAAGTTATCATACCTTAACATATCTGCAATGTGGGTCATGAAAAAGATTTTCACGTGTTCCTATTGAAGTCAGAAGTAAAATTCTAATCTGTGCAAAACCAAACCCTATTTTACAGAAAAACTGTTGTCTACATTATTCTGGGGGCTAAAAAGTTTTAAATTGCAAAAAGACCATGTGAGAAGAGTGTGGTAATGCTCAAATCATTTTTCATTTCCATCAGGAGTGCATGAGGAGTTATTTTAATTCAAGATATATAATGTAATCATTGTGATCTATTAAACTAGAAGAAAAAAAAATCTGAGAACAGAGGATGCCAAAGGCAGTTCAAGAAGTTATAGATATATATGACACAAAAGTCTCCTAGCAAAAGTTAATGCAAGTCAACATCAACGGTTGTCTTAAATGCCACATTGATTCAAAATCACACAGTAATTGATGAAATGGGAATGGACTCTCTGCAATGTCTCTTTTAATGAACTCAGCAGAGTTTTGCTCAAATGGTCTTTGGGATGTGAAGTTCTGAGGCTCAGATCCTCGTAAACCTATTGGTTTTTAAAGTGTGTGTGTATGTTTAGAGTAGTCCAAATGCTACCTTTCCTTATTTTGGTTTTGGTTTTGTTCTCATAATACTGATGCTGCCCTACATTCTTCTCTTCTGTTCTTTAAATGTATTATACTGAAGTCTTGATATTTAGGCTAGAAATAATCCTTTAATACTTTGCAATTATAGGTCTCCTGGTCTGATTTGTGTTACTTTATGATCAAACAGAGTAGTAAAGTTGTATATAGTCATTTTACAATTTAATTATCAGGCCAGAGGAATGCTATGGCCCTGCATTGAAGGAAAAGCCTGGAAATCCAGTGTAGTTGGGCAAAATGTTCTATCCTTGGCTCTGGGCTGATAGTAAACATCTGGAAAATCAGAATTGTGTCTAATATTTTACTGATGAAGAACAGGATTGTGAGAACACAGCTCCTTTATTTGGCCCACGACTGTAATCTCTGGTGTCTAAAAAGGTGGCTGAGGTGATGCTTTTTCCTGTGACTGAAGGATCATCAGCTATCAACTATTTAAGGGCCAGAGAATGTTCAGGATTCTGCTTTTCTTCTGGAGCAAAGGTAGCTCATCCCATCTATGCTAAAATATGTGCTCTTTTTCTCTGTTTGTTTGCATGAAAATTTGGTTAATTCAATATATTTGAGAATAATTATCAAACCTGAGGCAAATTAACGAATGCCCCAATGCTTCAAGAAAAATTAGGTGAGAGCTAACAAATATCAACAAATAGATTACTTTATTTCCCTAAGCAAGTAGATTGAAAACAAATTCAAAGCTGCAGGAGTAGTAATTTCAATTTCAACAGTGAAATAGCACTTAAGGTTTTGTCGGCTCTGTAATGGCAGTATGATTGCACAATGTCTAGAATTAAGTGGGATAACTTTAATAGCAAAAATGCCAACACTTTTAAAGAAGCTTCAGGTTTATCTCTGAAGAAAACAAACTCTTCAGGAATTTTATTAAAAATGCAAACAAAGAGGACGTTATCACTCTTTGTACAGCTAGAATTTAGGAGAAGGGTAACTTTATTTCAGGAAAACAGTTCTGCAATAGATGTTCTATCTTTTAGTTATTAAAATATATATCAACTAAAAAAATGGGTAGCTGTGAGCCTAGAAAATTGAAATTTTGAGGAGTTGAATATGGAACACTGTAAATAAAAATTGTTTAAACTAGTTCATCTACTGCCATCACATAAAATAGCAAGCTTTAGGAAAGACACCGCTAATAGTGTATTATTGTATTTTAGGTTTAGAGTTCCACACCAGCATGAAATTAGAGGGGTGTTGGCCCAAGCTGCAACTCCAGTGTACTCTGCTCTGCCTGTTTTCTTACTGGCTGGTTATCACGTACTGAAAGCAAATTACAATTCCTTTGATCCTTCTCTTTGGGAAGGTTAGTGTCGCGGACGGTGCTCTGTTCCCGCAGAGGGTGGCAGTGTGGCTCCATGCTCAGAGCCCGGGATCCCCTCTGCTGCTCCGGCCGCCTCCTCCCTCCGCGGGGCAAAGGCGCATCCATCCATCCCCTGCCCTGGCCCGGCCCGGGGCTCTCTCTGCTCGCACACCCGTGTGAGGAGCTCTGATCCAGGTGAGGTGCATGCAGCAGCAGCTGTAAATCACCATTAAAAAAAAAAAATTAATGAAAGATTGCCCGAGGCAGGTTGTGTGTGTATTTTCGTTATCAGGGATGGTCATTCCAACCCCAGAAAAAGATCAGCAGGGTTCGTTTTTAACGAAGGTGCCTTTGCTGTGGAGCTGGTGGAGAGAAGGGTTTTACTGACTCCAAACCCTGAGCAGCTGGAGGTCACCGTGCTGGCACAGGTCCCCAGCTTGCTCCGGGGATGTGCAGGGCTCCTACAAAGCACCACCCCTCCCCTTCCAATGGCTCATTCACCGGCAGCACTGGGACAGATCACAGGTTACTGCAGCAAAGCTGGTCAACACCTGCGGGCTGATGTTGAAAATTTGCAGAGCAGTGTAAAACTTGACCCTTTCCCCGCAGTGTCGAATGCTGATGTGACAGTGTTACAGATGTAATGGCTCGCTCCAGGCAGCACCTTTATATACCTACAACTATTTCCTTGTCTTCAGGTATCTCTTACCCAGTCAGATCTGTGTATTGCATAAATAATCCTGCTTGTTTGAATGTTGGTGAGTGTTCAGGTAGTTGAGAGTGATTTCTATATTTGTAAACACTACAAGAAACTCTGACTTAGTTATGCTGTACAAGCAGTTAACATGTTGCTAAAACTTCAACTTATGTTAATTAACTTTTTGTTTTCATTCTTTCTGCCTGTAATAATGAAAAGATTGCCTAAGCTATGAGGAAAACTACTTGTTATTTAGATTTTAGTGTTATGTGAAATGAAACTATTCATGACAGAAACTCCACCACAAAATTAGCTTTATTTCAGAGTAATTTATTTCCATGATAACGTCTCTGTGATATAATAAAATTAGGTTCTTTTCTAATATATCCTTGTGAGACTTCATATGGAATGAAATAATTGCATTTGCACTGGTTTATTTTGAAAATAATTTGAGATAATTATTAATATTGGAATGGGGAAATTAGTATAATTAATATAAGTGGGGAAAATATGACACAGTGAGTGTTCAGGGCTTTGTACAGGTCACTATCTTCAGTGATTTAATGTAAGTGAAAATTCAAGTGTTTTTATAAACCTCACATTGTTTAAACTAATATCCTGGTGAAATTTTAAGACAAATATCAGCTCTCTGGCTGGCTAGGTTTAACCTACATTAAGTGATGCACTTCAGAGCAGGTTATTAGTGTGAACTAGACTGAAGCAGCAGCAGACCCAGAGTGTTTCCAGAGCTCCTACAGGACCAGCTTTAACTCAGAAAATGCATATTCGGGGACAAAAGACTCATGTCCTCCCTGATCCTGCTGTGGTGACCAGCATGGAGGAAAGTCTGCTGCTTTGCCATGGGGCTTAGAGCAAGAGCTCATCAGAGAGTGTTTACACATCAGAACACCTGGGGAATATTTACATGGGACAGCTGCTTTGGAAGCTGGCAGTGGCACAAACTAAGACAGACAATGTCTGGGTAGATCTCTCCATGCATTTCTGACCATTTGCACTGCTTGCTTTTTGGGAAGTGTGCAGCCCGCAGGGCAGCCCTCAGCCCAGAGGGGTTTTGCAGCATGGAGATGCCCAAGGACATGGGCCAAGCTGCTCCTGGCATACCGAAGCTCTGCCAAGTCTGGGATGGAGCCACCCTGCAGTAAAACAGTGAACTGGCACTGCCTGTTACCCCCAAATCTCCCTGACCAAGAGAAAGGCCTGACTGGAGGCCCATGTTAGTGAGGGACACGGTGGTGGCCCTGCAGGAGCCACCCAGCCCTCACTGTCCTGGCCAGCTCCAACATTGCACTGCCCAGTCACAGCTCCTTACCCTTGCTCAGGCTCTCAGTGTCTCCCAGAAGTCATTTAAATCCTAGTGGGATATTTGTTTCTTTCCAAAAATGCTACCCATATATCACAGTATTCCACTGCACTGAATGGGACAAGCCTTTTCTTGTATTTATTTATCTTTTCTACAGAGAAAATAAAAAAGCCTATATACATCCTGAATTAGAAACTAAAGAAAGAGGCAATCGAAAAAACAGCTTAATCCTGGTTGGTTTGTGGATTTTTTTGCTACAGCTAAGAATCTTGATTACAGCAGGGATTTTTCATTTTGTTTTTATTTTGGTTTATTTTGCATAATTAATTTCTTAATGAATCTCACAGCTTCTAGATGCTTTTTTCAGCAGCAATCTGGGCACAGCTGCCTTGTCTCCCCAGTGGCCAAGTGGCAGCAGAGTTGATGCAGTCAGTGACCCAACATTGTGGCACTCACAGAGGTGGCTGGGCTGCCATTTGTTTTGAATGACCAGTACTATATTATTCTTGTGCTGAGTTTTGGCTGAAGTCCTAAATTACTCTTTTTTTTTCAATTGCAGTTGAGGGCATTAAGGTCAGGATGTGGGGAGCAGTGTCTGAGGGATGGCTTTGACTAGTTGGCATCAGGATTTGGTGTTGCAGGACTTTTGTTCCTTACCCTTGCCCTTTTTTTTTTTGTAGTCACGTAACAGTTTTTTAGAGTGTAAGGTAGACATATAAATTTCCTTATTGAAAGGGTAATCAAGGGAAAGACACAAGAAAGATGGTTTATTCAAGAGTAGCTTGGCTGATGGGTTCATTAGGATGCTAAAGGTACAGAAGATGACCTGGAAAGGGATAATGAAATGAGATCAAGAAGGTAAAGGAATAGTGAGCAGAACTGGGTGAGTCTGGAGAGGTGATACTAATTACTGCTGAGGGCACTTGTCCTTCCTCCCTATAAATTAATGGTAAGGTTAACTTGCCTTTGTTAAATCAAACTTAAGGGATGGACCATAAATACCCAACCTCCATTAGAAAGATGAAAACTACTTGGAAAAATCTTGGTGGAGTTATCATTTTTGGGACACTTGTACAAATGTAGGTTTAAATAAATAATTTTAATATGAGTACAAAATGCATTCCTGCATTTTGCTATTCCTGTACCCCAGAGTGTAAGTTGGATATGGAATCAGTCTGTGGAACCTTTGGATTAACACCTCAAGGTAGAAAAAAAGGAACAGGAAAAAAATAGAGGGAAAAAAAATCAACAGCTGCAATTGTCTTCAAATAAAGAATTAATTACTAGTGAAGATATGAACAATATTCTGTAGCTTAAATTAGTGTAGTTATTAAAATGCTCACAAATACTCTGAAAACTAAATAT
>VWYP01022438.1:211392-255865 GCA_013400435.1 Pycnonotus jocosus | reverse complement strand
GTATGGGAGTTACTCAGGAAATATTTGTAATCTAGTTTCAGAAACCCCTTAATGTTATGGATACAAAGGGAGAGGGAAGGGAGGGTATTGGAAAGCTCTGCTTCACAATCTGAGATGACTTGTATAAAAAAGCTGAGTCAAAATATGTTGCTTTAACTAATGTCTTCTGGTCGTTTCATTTAATAGGAAAATAAGCCCATGTGAATTTGAAGATAATCACAGTTGACTCAAGAGCTGTACTCCTTAGAGTTCTCTGTAAATAATGTCCACATGAAAGCCTGTGTTGTTAGGCCGATACTCAAAAGTTGTTTTACAACTTCTATAGTTTTAATTTTTTAATTTAGTTTTTCTGCTATCACTAAGATCTTAAAACTTTATAATAAATAAGGGGTTATTTTTGTCTAAAGAGCTTCTATATGAAGTTAAAAGGGAACACCATGCTCCAGTTACACTTTACTGTGACGTATAACAGTAGTTATCTTCTTTTGCTTCATTTTTGATAATGATTTGCCTGGTTAATTGGAAGGGCTGATGAGAACTGCTTGTAGAAATCTCTGACAGAAGAAAGAAGAGAAATGGCTAAAACATCATCCTGCTTTTTCTCTCAGCCTTGCTGAAACAACACAAACGAGAATTTTTTGTACGGAAGTCTTCTGATCTTTTCACTCAGAACCACTCCAGTATTATATAGAAGAAGAAACTTGCGTAAAATCCAATGTAGAACATAGTGGCACTCATGGTGACCAGAGCTTTTGGAGCATTTGAATGTACACAGCAAGGAAACAGTCTTCAGATGGACAGCAAGTAGGTGTGAGTAGCATTTAAAGAAAATATGCATCCAGTTCCTGTAGATCTTGGGCAGAGTGCTCATATTTACACTTGTTCTCGCATCTACATTGGAAAATAATTCATCATCTTATGTAGTAGTCTTAGGTGGCAAATGCTGTCAGAGCATGTTAATGAAATAGTGTATGTCTTCCTTTTTTGTTTTAATGTCAGCATAGGGCAAAGTAAGAAATGTTCATTTTAGCAAGGTGATTAGTAAGTGTAGGTGCCATCTTTATGACAAAAACTTGTTTGCATTATGAGTGAAATACTCCTGGTTTTGAATTGACATTTTGTGGTGTGTAAGAACAGTGCACTTTTCCATGTCTGTGATTGGTTGGGCTTTTTCATTGTTTTGGGGGGTTTTGTTTTGTTTTGTATCTTTAAGTCCAGAGCTTTAACTTAAATTTGTCTAGTGCTAATCCCATCAATTATGGGTCAAATATCACTGGAAATCAGAAGAACATTCAAGAAGACATGAATCTTTCATGACAGATGAGAATAATTTTTAGTTTTAGTAATTTTGTTGTCAAAATTCTGAGCTCATGAATCAAAATGAAGGAGTTAGTAGTTGAATTGCTTTAATCAGGAACCAAAGCTATTCTCTTTTTCCTAGTTTAAATTCATTATGATCTTCTGTAATGATGCTACTAAACTAGTCACGGGGTTTATTGTGATTGTTGGAGACATCCATCTCTTCAGCTAAGGCTAAATGGAGAGAGGAAAAATACACTTCAGTAGAACTTACAGTGAAACCAAATTTTACAAATCAAAACCACCAAACCACCACAGTTACACTAATGTCTTCATGTAGTAAACCTGGGGAATATACTTCAAAATGCCCAGACTTTTAAAATAAAACCAGCTAATCCTCATTCCTAAAAAGCTTAGAGAATAGTAGGCCACTTCATGGTGCAGTAGATAGAGAGCCTCAGCTGAGAAAAGATGAAAACTGTTAGGTAACATAATTCTTAGCTGGACTATGCTGAAAAATAAATTTCTTAAAAATTCTGTATCTTTCTGTTAAAGCTCATTGATGACATGCAGAAGTTTGGGTAATATTTTCTTTCAGCTAGTAGCAACTATAGTTAATACTGGCCTGATTCTGAAAATTAATCTCTAAGATTAATGATAGCCTTTTTTTCCTAGAAAACCCAGTCTGGAAGGCTTGCTTCCATACTGAAAGACATGATGAGGTGTGAATCAAAAGAGGGGGGAACAGGATGAGAAGAACTCCAGAACTTTCACACAGTGGTACAGCTACCTGGCAGACATGTTTATTGTTGCATAGATTAGAAGCTGAGATTTTATGATCATATATATGTTTAGACACATGGCCATTGAGGTTTTTTGTTGTTGTTGTGGCTCTTTTGTTTTGTGTTTGTTTTGTTTTGTTTTTTCCTTTTTTTCTTTTTCCCCTGGCAGCTTATTTCAGAATGTGTTAAGCTGGGTTATTTTCTTCATATGTGGATTTCTCTGATTAATTGGGGTATGGTACCTGTGTCTGCAGAGTGGGGAGAACAACTTGGAAAGTGTGAGTTGAGGCTGGGGACAATGTTGAAACATTGTCTTTGTCCTTTGGAGCTGTCTCAGCAGTTATTCTGGGGCGTGTGATGTAAGAACAGTTGATGCTGTTTTAGCAATAGTGAGGAAACAATGTATCCCACAGCTGTTGTGCTTGCTGAGACTGTTTCTTAGCTAGCAAGAAATGAAAGTTGTTGTAGGAGTACTCACGACCACCTGATAAGTGTGTAAAGTGGTTCTTAGACTTGCCTTAAAACTTTATTCTGAAAGAATAGCCAGAATACACTTTTGCATTTGACTGAAGCAGTTGTGATATTTTTAATTTCTGCCAAAAGTAAAGAATATTGTATTAGTCGAATATGTAGTTGGTAAAGTTTTTCCACTGCCAAAGTTTGAAATGCTGTGGACTAAAACTGATGAAAATAAGGAAAAGCAGAATGCAAGGAAACAACTCAGGATGATGTATAAATCCTGCAAATGAACTCTATATTTTCTTGGAATTTCATTTTATTTATATAGTATGAAGATGTATCTCTGACATAAAAAGTGCATAAAGTTGACTTTATTAGGCCAAAACTGCTCAGTAATATTTCTCAGTTATTGCTGACTGTGATGGGCAGAAGAGGAGAGAGTGAATTGCTATTACATGGGGCTTACAGGAATTGTCCAATTTCCTGGGAGATGGTTGCAGTTGTGCTGCCAGTCATATCACTTCTTTCCTTTGGCAGGGAAACAATCCTAATTGAGCCAAACAAAAAGTTTGATAAAATTACTTTTGTGAATACATACAGAGAAGAGAGGCCCAGAGGAATGCTTCAGTAGTTCTTCTCCCCTTGGTCTATCCTAGTCAGCCTATGGAGCATGGAACCAGCCATAACTTCCACTATTCTTTGCCACAACAGTAGTTAGGTGATGTAGAAGACATCAAGGAATATTAGTGTGGAAAAGGGGAGAGCTGGAGGGCACACACTGCCTGGGAGCTACTGGGGGATGAAGAATTGGACTAGCTGGGATGAAGTTAGAACATTCAGCACTACTGTGGGTGTAAAATACTTGTCTGTAATAATAACATTGACGCGATGTTTCTCTGAAAGTAAGTAATGTAAGGAGCCAGTATTTGAGGTGTTCTTTCAAATACCACTAGCTGTTTTATTTTCTTGCCTGATTTAGTATTACATTCTTTTTTTCACAAAAGCATCTTTATTTAATTTTCTTCATCTGTTAAACTAGCATCCCAGCATATTCTTACATTCTGACTGGATTGGTATTTTAGAAATATATTATGAATTAAAATTGTTTATAAAACTCCACAACTTTATGCACACTAGGATGATAATAACCCTATTATCTAATAAGGTACACCCCTCCATCACAAAAAATAAGAAAAATCTGCTGTTACAACTTTTTGAAATTGAGTTAGATGTTCAGAATTTTAAGTGAGAGGGTACATATTTATATGAAAACATTTCAAACATTTTGTTAGTGTCAAAACAGAATTTTGGTTACTTCTTTTTCCGCACTTCTACACTACCAAACTGAAAAGGATACACTTTAAGTCAATGCAGTGAGGATGGTATTTTTGAGAGTCATAGGTAGGAGTGGAATATATTGCAAAGTTTTAGGCAGAGACATGTCTGTTACATTTTGGTTAGTGGATAAAATAAAGACGCTGATGAGATACAAAGTACTGTTAAGAACGTTATCTGGCCCAGGCCTTCTCTCCCTGAATCAAGCTTATTTCTCAGTGCAAAAGAGATGCTCTCTCTCCATAGCTGTGTTTGTTTCCCATAGTATACACATAATTTTTAAATGGGGGTGAGAGTGGAAGCTCAGAAGTAGGAGAAATGCCACATGCTTTCTAACATAATTGTAGATATCACTGTAGCTGTGCACCAAAAGGCTGGGATATAAATCAGTATTCTGTTATCCAGCACAGATCCTGAAGTATTTAAAATTATTTTGTGAGTCTCTGATTTAAGTGTAGGCTGATGTTAACAAATAGATAAAAATCACTATAAATTTAACTTTTGATCTTCCCCAAAGTTAGACATTTTCCTCTGTATTTTGGTGTGGGTTTTGGTTTTGTTTTTTTTTCTTCCCCCTTTGTCCCCATGCATCCAAACTAGTTTTTTTAATATTGCTCTGTAAAGATGGGGAGAATTGGGTTTGTAGTCAGCACATGTAACAGTTTTAAAGCTTGGCTACAAGCAGAATTTAGAGTAGAAAATGTGTAGTGGCTACTTAGTAAGTTGAAAGACAGAGAGACAGATTTGAAGAACAGAACTGAAAGTTGGAGATAAGCATTGACGTTTGAGTTTAAGGTCAGTTCTGAAAATAGAACTTGAACAACATGTCAAAAGTAGCAATAAAATGTGAAGAGACCTGGAGAATCAACATTTACATCTGACTCTGGTCATATAGGTTAAGTAGATGCTTATTGGGCCCTATTTCCTCAAATGTTAGGTTGTCATGACCACTTTTCATTCCTAATTATCTATTTCTTTGTTTTTCTTCAATCAATATCAAAGGTACATTTTACTCCAGCCCAGATACTTCATTGGACAGCAAAGGAGGTAGAAGAACACCATTGTTTGGTTTTACCACAGTTATTTATGCCTTTAAACAGTTCTCAGATCTTATGTGGAACACTGAGCTCCGTATAACTTCTTTAAAGACAAGCCTCAGAACTGTCATGTTCTCAGTATATGTGAGCCCTTTGATCCTGAAGAAGGTAGAAGGCAGGAGACAGCAGACGGTGTTACTCCCCCGAGTGTTACGCTTGGCAATGTTTCAAACACACAAAGTTTTGATGTAATTTATTTCTATGTTGCTAGTAGCTACCAGAGTAGGAGGAATGATTCTGCGAAGGCAGTAGATATGAAATCAGTAATTTTCTGCATCACGTCCTTATTTGCTAGTTGTAATGACCCATTGCTTTATTTCTTCTTTTGTGCACTATCATTTATTCTGCATTCTCCTCAAACCATGGTCAAGAAACCAGAGACCACTGAGAACATTGCATTCATAGAGAATCTCCTTTTTCTTTGCATCTCTCCCCCTTGTCTTTGCTGTCCTACATATCCAGAGTCAACAGTGAAAGCTAGAGCTCTTCATTTCCCAAGATTACAGAGTATAAAGGTGAAGCCAAGTTTAAATTTTTGATATGTTCTAGAAACATAAAATATCCCATACTAAGTTACCTGTTTTCTGGTGGAGATAATTGACATCCTTGAGCTGTAGTGAATCATGGGCAAAAGGTGGTAGCTGTAGCCCATGAGACCAACATATTTGATGGACAAATTTGTTGAGCTGTGCTATCATCAACTTTATTTTGGAGTGTTTGTCATCCAGATGAAATCAAGGTTTTGTTAAAATCATACTCAGCACATAGCTTCTAGAAATATCTGTTTAGTCTTACACATCTATGATTCCATAATAACCAGTGTGAGAGATGCTGGATGAGTGCCAGTAGATCATGGTTTCCTCTTTCCTCATTTTCTGTCTTCCACTGAGACAACTTCTGTTGTGGTGAATTTTTGTTGTGGCAATTTTTTGTTGCTACTGTTGTTTTTAAAAATGGTGGTACATTAAATAGTCTCTAGCTTTACATTATTTAAATCTAGAAGCTGTACCACTGTAATTAGTATTTTATACATTGACTATTTAAACAAAACAATTTAGCATGCCATTGTGAAAGCCAGATATTTGTTGTCTTGTGACATTTACTGTCACAGGTCGTGTAGTGAATACAGTGCCATTTCCAGTAGAGAAACACATCATTTTGAATAGGATGATATTAGATGCAATTTCTGGAGAAAGAATTAAATTCTGTCTGTGTGTATACCTGTTGTTTGCTTTCTTGGTGACAACACAACTACTATGCTTAGATTATCTGAAAATGTAGGAATGGAAAGTCCTTATTTATAATATTCTTACCTGTGGAAGAAATCAAGCATTCTTGCTCAAGTGTTATCTCAAAGATGTTTTATCCTCAGGCTGAAAGATGGTGGAATAAAGCAGTGACCCAGGTGCAAGCCCAAAGCAGAAAGTACAGTCACTACACACAGGCTTGGTTTTGAGAACCTGCTTGAACTTTTTCAGACAACACATTCTTCTTAAGAACCAATAATTCCTGGTTTTCTGGATTTCTTCTTGTACAATAGTGCTGTCTTAGAACACAGCAGCAAGAAATTTAATATGACTAGACTATCTTCTAGACAGTAGTGTTTAAAACACTACTCTTTTGGTTTCCTGGCTAGCTTCTCACCTGTAATTTGTATGGATTGTTAATGCATCCCTTGCTATAGTGCTTGTAACGGGAAATCATCCTTATGTCATTGTAAATGTAATGGGCAGCATTCTGCAGCTGTTTTGTACCTATGTTCTCTGCATTTCTAGAAAAGAGCACCTTGAAACTTTTTTACCTTCTGGATGATTAGTGTCTTGTGCTTTATGCAAAGAAGAATCCAGTTTTCTGGAACACCAAGATCTTATTTTTTTTTTCCCCAACCCACACTCCAGTAGAGTTGTGTTTTGTGCTTTGTCCTTGAGTCCGAGAAGGATGCTGCTTTATTATTCGGCTAATCAGTGTTATTAATACTGAATCATGTAACTGCTTTTAAGCCAGTTGAAAATTATTATGTTGATCCATATGTAAACCATAAAATTATTATTAGCATAATAATATTAATATTTTCTACTTTAGCAGTTTAAGATAGAGAAGATTCATGTCACTGCTGACTAGGAGCATCTCACTTACGCCATTAGTGTTCTCTGCTCTCTGTGTCTGCATATACAGCTCAGCAAATATCCTAGCTCCAAGTCCTTGAAGCCATGCTCAACAGCAGCTGCTGTAGTCAGTGGAAAATTAATGTTCTCATGCAGCATGATCAGAAAAGTTGTATGTGCTCAATGGCAGCTGTAAGTTTCAACCTTGTGTTTCTGTTAAATAGTAAGCAAGAATTCTTAGGCTTCTGAAGGTAAATCCGTACATGGGCTGAAGAATAATCTTGGTTGCTTGAACTTCAGGTTTGAATTTACCTGAAAGTATTCATTGTCTTCTGGAGTCTGAATAGCTA
Organism: Pycnonotus jocosus; assembly: GCA_013400435.1. Classification (NCBI taxonomy): domain Eukaryota; kingdom Metazoa; phylum Chordata; class Aves; order Passeriformes; family Pycnonotidae; genus Pycnonotus; species Pycnonotus jocosus. Next base: position 248,438 of record VWYP01022438.1, on the reverse strand, counting down.
ACATCCAGTTAGGATATATAGATATATAGAGAGATATATAACTAAAAGAGCAAGAGAGTTTACTGGAGCTACTCTTAGGAATACCAAGAGGAATAAAGACTGATGTTCATAATGTAGGTTTTACAACCTTCAGTGATAAAATGGTGAATACAAACTCCAGATTTGCATCTTTCAATGTAATTCATAAAGGCTTACCATTTAAATATATATTTTCTAATTTTAGAAGTCATAAATATATTACATGACTTAAGATTTAGAGCATATTTATTTTTTGCATGCGAGCCAGTGCCCAAATTTCAGTAGGAGGAGGTTGCTGGAAAACACTGAATTTCATTAGAGCTCCAGTAAAAACAAAGCTACTGGTGGAAAACATACATGCACAGACAAACTGTTGTGAGGGTCAGCAGGCAGGCTCAGTGCTGCAGTGGGAGGGGGAAATACTGTGCAATTCTGAGAATGCTGCAAGGTCTGGAGTCTTACTGAAGTAATTTTCTGAGAAGACATGTTCTTCATGTCCCTTAAAATACTTCATTTTGAGGGACGTGAAGACAAGCTTTCTCTTATCCTGCTGCATACAGACATGCTTGTTAAAGCATGTTACTCTCTTTTTCATGGTCTATGTGTGATTAACCATGCATTTTCTTCCAACATTGGGGTACCTAGCATGCTTTTATGTAATGTCAGACAGCTTTTGCCATGTTGCACAGGGAACTTTCTCCTCCAAACTTCAGTTCATTTGGAAGCATAGTGAAATATGCCCTACACAGCTGCAGCTTTCTGCCTATACATGAACAAATGTGGGGAGAGGTTTTTTGCTGTTTTTATTTGATTCCTGTGGTCTTGACTTTTCTTGATAAGGTAGCTATGAGCAAGTCACTGTCCCTGAACAGTGGCAAAAAGATGATTTTGGTTTTTTGTTTTTTTAGTTGTGGAAGTGAGGGACAGCAGTCCTTTCTGCTCCATCTGCAGGTACTTTCCCTCTCATCAAGGGCTCCTCTTGCTATGCTACTGCATCATCAAAGACCAGCTAAAGATGTCTGGGAGTCACTGAGGGACTCATTTGGGCTGTTGAGCCCTTCAGCCTGTGGTGCCTGGCTAGCCTGGGTTTGAGGGGTGTCAGTAGAGAAACTACCTTTTACTTTACAAGGCAAGCCCTTCGAAGAAATAATTTAAAGCTTTGAAATACATCGTCACTTGTGTGGTTATTCTTTAAGATGGTATCTTAAGTTTCTGTGCAAGTCTTTACATTTTATTTTAAGTCATGGCCAAATAGTAAATAATTTTGTCACGTTTCCCACCCTACATGGGGAAATGTTGCCATTTTCCATGACATTGCACTGCAGAGTGACAGAAAAGTGCCGCAGCCAGGCCTAATACTCAATCCCTCTACCTCATGGCAGGCTGGAAACATATCCAGATGGCATTTGTGTAATTCTTTGTAAACACTCTAGCCTGCCACAGATCATGTCCAGTACACCAGAAATCTTAAACAGGTCCTGACAGGCAGGTTTTGCTGTGCCAGCCGGTCAATCCAGCTCTTGCCTGAATATGAGCTGCAGGTTCAGACCCGCTGGTTTTGTTTCCCTTGTCATTAGATGCTGGATGTACTTTTTTTTTTCAAACTTCACATTTACAAGATATCTGGAAACCTGAGTCTATGGAGAGACCAGCCTTAAAGGTCTTACAAGCAAGTAGGGATAGACAATTAAAAAAAAAGTTTTTAAATTGTTATACTAGCCATGTATACTGGATTTGTATTCAATTCAGTTTGCCACCATGGTAAGCCCTTTTTTGCAGCAAGGCTTCAGGTCTTGTTTTCCAGGGGAATTTGAAGCAGCTCACCAGTGAAATGAGGCAGATGTCATTACTTTGAAATTTGGACAGCAAATCTGCTAAAACCCTGCTTTGCTAAGACATTGTCAGGAAAACCAACTTTTTAAAAGAGAGGTGCTATACAGGTTCTTATTTTAGGCTGTACAAGTGGAAGCAGAGCCTGAAGTTTTCTCTAGAACACTTGCTGCAAATTTAAAGCAGTATCAAGTTTGTGAGAGCAGATTTAGTGTGAATAAGAGAGTAGATTGGAGTGTCTGTCATACAAGAAACCCAGCGTAATGAACTTGGTGAAAATATACTGAAGTGACTTGCATTCTGACATGCAAGAAGCATGTGCCAAAAAAGAATTTAAGTGATTTACTACTTTGTATAATTCTCTTTCTTTTGACGCTGTGTAAACATGAAGAATGAAGGAATTTCTTGCATCATTTGCCTTTTTCCCACCCAGTAACAAGTCTACTGAATTACTCATGATTTTGTTTGCAAATATCATAGTAGTAAATTACTGTAACAACATTTAACTTAGTATGTTTGCCTCATGACCTGATCTTCCAAGGTCATTTCATCCACGAATGGATAGGAATACAGACATAGAGAATGGAGAACTCCAGAGATACTCCCAGAGTTCTGTACAAACCAGGGTAGTGATTTTAAAGATTATTTTAGTGAACTATAGGTGGCTTGAATGGATGAAAGGTGCTTTAAAAAGCTAAGACATTTTAGATTGAAATGATGTCATAGCGTTAAGCCTGATGAGTTCAAGAAGTGTTTGGACAATGCTCTCAGGCACAATGGCGTGACTGTTGGGGATGGTTCTGGGCAGGGGCGGGAGTTGGACTGAGTGATCCCTGTGAGTCCCTCCCAACTCACTATATTCTGTAATTCTATGATTGCTAACCTGATACATGTTTTATCAGTAGCTCACACAAAGATGTGAATTAATAGAGTTATTGCAAGCAGTAGGCTTTTGGGAGCAATGTAGTTCATAATGGGAAAGAAGAGTTGCAAAAAACACTAATTATCTTGTTCTTTTCAATGTAGTTTACTTGTTCTGTGTTCTGCTCACTCTGTAGACTTGTTTTTACCTCTGGCTGCTCATAATTTCTTTCCTGACAACATCTTTTTACACCTTTTTTATTATAAAATAAAACCAGCTATCTGAGCAATTTGGAATTGGGTAAACAGTGTAAAAAAGTGTGTGTGCCAAATTTGCTGCCTGAAATTGGTTGATTGATAAGGGACTTTTTCATTGTGAATTTTTCTTGGAAAATTGTTCTGTACTCTCTATTGGTATCACTTTGCTAAGGCAGATTTTTCTAGTCATAATATTTTAATACAAAAACTTGAGGGCAAGCACTTTTTTAAAATCCCTGTTTTCTATATTTTTTTTAAAAAAATATTGAACTTGATAGATGTATGTGCACTTCTGGAAAATTTAGATTATGAGTCTTGTTGGTCATGAAAGAGATGCAGTTGTTCACTTGCTTCATGCATAGTAGAGTTTTCACTGGAGATACTCCCACAGGATGTATGGGGGCAAGTAAATCGGAATATCTACTGCTGCTGTGTAGTTACCCATTCCAGCTTTACCTTTCTTATGTTCCCATCCCCATTGCTGAACACAGCATCTGAAATACCTGTTTCACGCAAAATGAGAGAAAAACACAAAAATCACCATGCAGTATATCAACAATTTGTCTTACAGAATTATTCTCATTATTAATATAAACTATAGTTTCAGTTACCAATTGACACTGAGCATATTCAACTGCCATTAAGCAAATCAGGCTTGGGAATGCTTGTCTTCAAGCTGTAACTTAATGCTCCTCTTGAGAATCCATGTATCTAAAATGGGTGGTTCAACCTACTTAATGAAGCTGTGAGAATGAGTTGACAAGTGTAATATGAAACTGTCTAGCTGATAAAATTAATTAGAATATGCACATATTGGGTGACCCATGGCATTTCTTGACTTCGTTTGAGAACTATGCTTTAAAAATCTTTTAAAAACTCATGCTGTGCAAGTAAGACTGTTTTGAAATTTAAGGTGGCTGTCTTTCACAGCTCTTTGTTTGGGTTGCATAGGAATAATTTATGAACTTGGAAAAGACAGACATGAATCATTAAAAAAAAAAAAAAGTAGTTGGAAGAGCTTCTTCAAAATGTCCATGACCGGTTTTGCACAGATAGACCCTACACTGACAGATCATTTAAATGAACAAGGTCATCATTGTGGGCCCACCTGTAGCAGAATTTTGGGGTCCTGTATCTGTATTGCCTTTATTTATCTCACCCTAAATAAAGCTAATACCCAGTCTCAGGTCACTAGAATGCTTTCTCATTTTCTTTCTTGACCACAGGTTAGCTCTGAGTGGTTCTATATTGCAGCTGCGACAGCTACGTATGTTACCCTGCTTTAAGTTCTGCTGCTTGGATTAGACTGTTACTAGTGCTTAGCCTTGCTACAATAAAACTAGGTTTTATGCTTCTACATTATGTACATCTGTCTTTGACAAAGATCTGAGAGAGTTGTAACCTGGCTAGCAATAGATAAATCCCTACCTAGAGACCTGCAGTGTTAACTTTCATTCTCAGATTCACCTTCATCTTCAAAATAAGTACATGTAGCTTTACAGCAGTTTCATACTTTAGGATGTCCATATGTGTCTGCTAAATAATAAACTACACACTCTGCGTTTTTGTGGTTCAACACTTACAGCATTAGGTTGAGAGAGTTGCCAAGTGAAACCTGAAGTTGGAATTGGGATTGTTGTAATGACCTACAGGCAAGGGATTCATGAACTGAGGAATGTGCATCTGACACATCTGAATTTTTACAGTTCATCTGTTAGGTACAGTAAATATTTGACCCTGAAGACTTTACATAATTGTTCTTAAATGTTTTGCTAAAAACAGGCTTTTCCAATATACCATCAAAATCCTTAACTCATTTTAAATTTTTCTAAAATTAGACACTGATACCCTTTAATTTGGATTTCATGTAGATCTTCTGTGAATAGGTGAAACTTCAAGAAGCTATCTATAAGCCTCCAGCCATTTAATTTTTTTTCTTATTTTCAATACTGTTCTGCTTTATCCCTTGTGTGCCTGTGCAGAATAGCAACTTGAGTATTTGAGCAAAATTGCTCAGAATTGTTCTGAAGTACTTGATTACTTAGCATCAAAAGTTCTCCAAAGCTTCATTCTGTCAGCCAGTGTTGGAAACTTAAGAATTCGGTATAATTTAAGCATCTCTTGGAAGTATGTAGCTTTGAGTTTATTATAACGGCTAAATAAATGCTGTATCAGATAATAAAGCACAAGTAGACCAAATGTAACCTCAGGCAGGCATCTTTCATTTCAGCTGCTGTTCATATCTGCCATCCTGGAATGCTTTAAATGAAATTGTAGTCCCATTGAGATTGGTTTAATTAGACAATGTCTTTATATAGTAATTTAATTTATAAATATAATATTCATCACCCTGGACCTTTTTATGATTGAGGGGAGATAAATATAAGCTAAACCAGTCTAGTAATTAAGCCAGTCTGCTAATTAAATTTACTCATAGAATCATCAAGACTGGAAGAGACCTTCAAGCCAATCCAGCCCAACTGTCCACCCGGCACTACTACTGTAACCCCTAAACCACATCACCCACTACCAGATCCAGCTGCCCCTTGAACAACTCCAGGGATAGGATTCTACCACCTCCCTGAAGACTTGCAAGTGCTGTTTTGTTTCTTCTACTTTTTCAAACACTGAGCAACTTTTTGGCAACACAATCTTGAACAGAAAGGCTAAAGAAAAGTTTATAATAAAATAATCTTTAAAAATTAGCTTTAAGATTAAGTAATTCATGTTTTTTCCCAAATTATTATGAGATGAGGAAATCCTTTTTTCTGAGGGGATATGCATTTTGGTATACTAATGAAAACGAACCTAAATTTAATGAATTTACAAGCCTTTGGGAAAAAATACTACTTTAATATGCTCATCAGAGATTACTTAAAACATTGCTAACTCTGTGAACATGTCTGCCAGAGAGTTTTCCAGCCTGGGCTGAAGAAGACTTCTGCAATTGCAACCATGTACAGTTGTTCTCTAGGCTGGCCATGTGCTGCTTGGCCACTTTGTCTCTGTGGTGTGAGAACAAAGAACTTCTTCTATGGGTGGGTTATCCATGGCTCCCATGAGTCTAAATAATGTGGAGATGGGAGCTGATGGATTTGAACATAAAACTTGGATAAGTTCATATAGAATTTAGCACCAGAGGCTGTGGAAGAAAGGATCCAGGACTAGACATTTCAGGAAAGAGTGGAATAGGAGATCAGCTGGCTGAAAAGGGAGTGACCAGCCAAAAGGTGTAATACCATGTAGGATTGAAATGAACTGGAATTCATTTAGACTAGGACAATGGAAGCAAAAACTGATGTGAGGTAATAGATCTGATGAAGATATTATATAGGTGGAGAATAGGAACAGGCTAAGCATAGGACTGGGGAGAAACCAGTGTAATCAGAACTATAGAGAGAATGATATATGGAGACCAGGATTGGAGATGGAGAAATTTAGATCAGAATCAGAAAAGCTAGAAATGGGAGAAGGTAGACAAAAACCAGTTGCAAGTGTTTGTATTATGTCTGAATACAGCTGTGATAGGAGTCTGAGAGGCATTGAACCTGGGCACAAGTTGGTTCTAGGAGCAATGTTCCAGGAATGGAGATGGAGACCAGGAGTCAAGGCTGCAGTGAATGAGATTAGAGATACTGTTTAAGGCTGGAAGGACCTGGACAAAAACTGCATTTTCAAGAAATAGGAAGAATAATTTGTGGCTGCTAAGAGGGATTTTGCATTTCTGATAGTCACACTTCAGATGGGAAATGTCCTGATAAAATGCTTTGTTTCTATCTGCTAATATTCCAGACAGGAATTTGTGATTTGAAAGTCTGCAGTGTATTCCAGTCTGTACCACAGCATAACAGTTGATGGTAGACAAAGTCACATAATCAAGCTTTCCCCAAGATGGTAACTAATTTAGTTTGTGGGTTTCAGACTTCTGAGTTCATTGCTTCCTATTGCTTCATTTGCAGACAAGTTGAAGATTCTCTAATACTTTAAGTTAGAAAATTTCTTTGAAGTGTTAATTTCTTGGAAATTTTAAGCACTAAAAATCCTGGGATACCCAAAATCAGAGGATGCATTTCATTTTCATGTGTCAGCTTGAAGGTTTCTGAAGAATAAATTGTGTTTTGTAATGGTGAAGCTTGCCATTAGAAAACCTCTAAAAATATTAGTAAATCTATGCACAGAATAAATAATGTGTTCAGTAAGTAATGCATGGGGCAGCACATAGAACAAAAAGGAATAAACAAAGCAATCACCATCTAGTTGCTCATTTCTTCAGTGCTATTTGCTTAGTTCAAAGCCTAGCAAGACCAAATGCAAAAGAGATAGATATTAACATATTTAAAAAGTTTAAATTTGCTTCCAGAAATATCTTTTCTAGGAAGCAGGCAACGTGCAATGGAAGGTTAGCCAAGTCAGTCCTTCCCTAAGTTTGTCATAACAGTCCTTAGTTCTTCTACCTTGTGTGTGAAGCTTATGGATGCTGGTTCAGTCTCCTAAAGTTATTTCAGGCTATCATTTATTCTAAACACTGGTAAATAGGTTGAGCTTTTAATTGTACTGCTGATGAACGTGAGCCATGCCAAATTTTTAAAGGCAGCGCAAAATTTAACCCTGCTCATCTGTTTTCTGAGGTGATAGTGAGCTGAGTCCTCCAAGTCTAGTTGTCAGTCTTCCTTGCAGAAAAATACCCAGACTGGGTGAGGTAGAGTCTGTAAATACTGTGATTCTGAACTTCAGAATCTAGATACCAGGCTATCACATGACATTTGCTTTTGTCTGAACCTTTGAAGAGTTCCAGTAGTTTCTGCACTTTTGGACACAGCACGGGAGAAGCCTTTGCCCTGTGATGCAGCTCTGACATCTGCACCTGAAACTGCAGGTTGGAGTGGACCTTCAGAGTCAGAGATCTGAGTTTTAAATACTGTGTACTTACAGGCCATGGATGCTGATGTATGCACATACCCTCAACAGCTTAAAAAGCCTTTTAAACATCTGGGGTTTGTTTTTCTGTATTGAAGTATTTATTTCCACCTTACCTTTCTGTAGCTAATGAGGATGCAGATTAAATACTGCTCTTTCCTGCAAACCTTTTATTCTTGCTTTGCTATACATATTCTACCAGACAGTATTTTGTTGCATTCCATAGCCTCAGTGATCAGATGAAGGTCCAAAGTCATATCAATGTTATAAAGGGAAAACATATCCATAAAGTTTTTTATCTGTACCACCTTCCTATTGCAGAACATCTATATAAAGATCTATTTTATTTGGAAGGGAATATATTGTCTGCAGTGCACAGCTTGTTTGACCTGCCCACATTTTTATTATTTGTGATGTCTGTAATGTCTAATCAAAAAATATTTGGCTTTTTTGCCTCGTACTTTCTGACAGAGAATTGCTATTAACCTAGATTCTGAATCCATATGTTGTTAGCACTGCTTTCACAAAATATCCATCTACACTGTCAAATAATGGAAATTGTAGTAATCAGTGGGACTCTAATGAGCAAAATAAGTTCTAATTACCTCATAAACCTGCTTTTATGCCTGGAAGTACAAACAAATATTGCCTGAAAGTAGTGTTAGCTTAAGCCACTGGAGAAATTGAAGAGACTTTAATTCCAAAAATCAGGTTGCCCATATATCCCAAGAGTAAGGTTCTCCATAGATAGGAAGAAATGCAAATTAAGCTCAGTGTAATAAAAGAAAGCATCATACTTCTACTTGTCTTTGACTCTTTGAAGTAAACATCTCAAATCTTGTCTCATTCATACACGGGTAATTTGAAGTTTTTCTTAAAATCAGCATAGTGACAATAAAATTTAAATTCTCCATGAGCATTTCCACAGTTAAAGTCTCAAAAACAGAATTAAGTTGTTACTTGGTTGTATAATGTCCAGCATTTCTAATGGAGCAATAATACTAGAAATAACACCTAGATATCCCAGTTCCCACATCTCTGCTTTCATTATTACACTCTTAGCATACACACTGAGGAAAAAGGTTGTAGGTACATGTGCATGCTATTATGATAAAACAGTAAAGGCTGCACATAGAGTGAGTGTTATTGATAATGAGTACTTAATACTTGTATTCCAGCAGTCCAGGACTACTTAGGTCATGCCAGGATGATAATAACAGCCTTAAAAATACACAAGCAAACCTTTCAGAAGAGACTAGTGGTTTTAAATAGAACGAAACTGTGAACAGCAGCTGCCTTGAAAATACCTCTAAACTGCTGAGTCACTGTACATTAAAATGAGTCCTCTTTTGGACTTGCTCACCAGTCATAAAAACTGGACATCTCCAGTGACTTCTTGAATAGTTTCAGGAATGTTGTGGTAAATTAGGTGCTCTGGATAGGTGAATAATTTTTCTGCTCATGGGGGAAGATTGCTGTGAACATCTGACCTGCAGTTTCAGATCTCACATATGCTTTGGATTACCAAAATTGGATTAAAATTGCATTCTCTACCTTATACTGCATCAATAATACAATCAACTATAAAATCTTACTTACTTTTTTTTTTTTTTTACTCTAGTATTGCAGTAAAAACTTCGAGTGAATTTTCTCAGAGTTTCATATTTCTGAGAAGGCTTAAGGAACAAATTTTGACTCCCTAGAGTGCATTATGCCAGAGATGTTGGTGAGAGGAAGATGACTGTGTTATGTGGGAGACAGAATTTATGAGAACATTTTCCTTAGTGAGGAAAAGGAACCTACTGTTAGTAGTATTGATCAAGCTGATAGTCACTAGGCAACACGTCCCAGGCAGAATTTATAAGGAAAATGCTTGGTGTCAGAAATGCAATGTTGTTATGGAAATGATTTATTATCAGCTAAAGGGAACTTCAAGGGAGTCAAACAACTGACAATCTAATATAAGGCACATTTCAGGTTTTGGAGTAAAGTCTAGCGAGAATATAGCTGCTGAGTCTGTTGCTAAGTGACTGTGTCTATTTGCCTAGCTTCAGGCTTCAAGCTTGTGAAGGGATACTGATTTGTTGCTTTACATTCCTCATTGATAGAGAATAAACTTGGACAGGATTCAGCTCTTTACAAGAATTAACTGCAGGAGGGATTTTATAGTTAATATATTTTATGATTTTTAGGCCTCTTGAGTGCATTGATTCTGCTTACAGTTCTGTTCATCCTCTTCTATACAGCAGTACATCTTCCACAGTGGGGGCCAGATCACCTAGCTTCCTCAAAACCCCTGTTGCCCAGTGATCAATCTCCAGGCATCCTGCTTCTGAAAGTTGACTCGTATTCTGTATAGCACCAAATTGGTTGTTACAGTAAACAGTGAAACTTGAAGCTGGTCTTGTCCTGTGGCAGTAAAATCTATTCCTGAGGATAATAGTCAGGAGTCTCTGCATCCTGGATTAAAATGCATAGTGAGAATGCCTGTGATTGACCTTTTACATGCTGGCAAAAGACTATGCGTCCTGCACAGAGTCCCCTCGGTGAGGCCTCTGGATGCTGCTGTAAAATTGGGTGTGAAACAGTGATTTATGGCTTTTGGGCATTACTGTAGGGATACAATGTCAGGATACAGACCTTCATTTCCACAGCCGTGTCCTGAAGTCACTTGCACCAAAAAGAACATTTTGGACAAGTGTGAGCAAGTGATGGTTTTCACAGGACCAAGGAACTCAGAGTTGTAAGACTTCTTTGGCCACCTTTATCTTAAAATAAATGCTTATTTACCCTGTGAACTGTTACCAGGTGTTTACAGTTCCACTGACTAGGCATTTGTAGTATTTTCACTGTGTTTAGTCTCTCATAAGAATCTGCATGTAATACTTGATGTTGAAATATAAATGGTACCAAGGCACTGATGATCCTAATTCAGGACCACTTTTTCTTTCTTCTGTGTAAAAATTTGATTTTTTTTTTTAGCTACCCATTACTATTCTCATTAAGAATTTAAGGTGTCTCATGGTTCTCTTACTGCCCTTGGTAAGAAGGTCATGCTGCTGCCTTAGTAGTTGCAATTTTTTTTTAAATGTGTGTTGTACCTTGTCCAGCAATCTTGATCATGTCCCAGTTATCTAGCATTCTTAGTTCTACTGCATTTTAGTTCTACTACCAAAAGGTCTTTTCATTGTTCTTCCTTGTTACTCCATGTTATTAACAATAAAGTAACATGTTTAAAATTATGTTTAGAGTTTGTAAAGAAACAGCCCAACTGTTACCTTTTATAAACATTCGTACAGTGTTTTCATACTTGCTGGAACTATCAAGTGTTTATATTTGTCACTGTGGCAGGATCATGTAGAATTTTCCCCCACTGTTATTTAAAAGTTGTTCTAGTCATGAGATCTTGGTTATCCATGGACTGGGTATCCAAATTGTAGATTATTGTATGTGTTGTTACTTCCAGCCATTCCTAGGCTGCAGCAAAACCTGCAGCCACACTAGAAAGCATCCGCATTTGATGTGTTCTGAATTGTGGTATTTTTTCATGAAGCACTGCTTTGTCTGCTAGTGGTTAGTTTCTTTTGCTTTCCACAGTTTCCAAGTATTTGAAATTCAAATATTCCTGTGAAACATAAGTTAGTCTTCTTATATGTTTTTGGAATAACTGTTTTCATTTTATAAAAGCTGGTATTCTTCTCCATTATGTCTCTCGTTCTTAAAAGGTGACCACCGACTATATTCTAGAGCACTTATTTACAGTGTTGAACTTTCTTTATATAATGTTGTTTCAAGTGAAAAGTTCCTCATAATCATTAAATATATCAATTATGAGTGGTTTGACCTGTATTCCAACACAATATGAAATCCTAAGTTCCCAATTCAAAAAGTTTCTGAAAACTTTTCACCCTGAAAACCCAGGGTTAAATCCATAAACATACTGAGGAAATACGTTCTTTATTATAAAAGTTAATACTAAATACTTCATTGGTCAGCTCAATGGGGCCTATTAGGCCTAGTTAGGGAGTATTTGGTTGGTTTTCATTATTTCAGCAGTATGAGATGAAACTAACTTCTTTGACATCAGTAAGTTTATCCTTCCAGCCTCTGTTATTGATAGTAGAATATTTGTAGCAACTATACTCAATTAATTTTTAAGAATAATCCTCTTCTCCTAGTTACACAGAGAAAAGCTTGTGGTTGTGTTAGCTAGGATTGTCTGCCTTGTTTAGCATTTATATTCTTAGAATTGATAGCAAAATAATCCCATGGCTATGCTTTTGAAGTCTGTTGCTGGGAAAATGCTGGAGCTGATACCTCTGCCCCCTAAATACTCAGATCTCTAGGTTCTCACCTTTTCCATCCTGTTTACCTAACTTGCAGAAGGAATACTTAGTTTGTAAAATCCCATCTGCCGTAAGTAGTAGGGACGGTAATAGCAAGAAAACCTCATATTGAATTGTTCTGCATTACAGGAGTACAAACGCAAGTTAGCCAGAGTGTCCCAAGTACGGAAAGAACTCAGGTCACGCATCCAGAACCTGCCTGATCTCTCTCGACTTCCCAACGTCACGGGCAGCCACGTACACCTACCGTTTGCGGGAGACATCTACAGCGATGATTGATTACCAACCATCCCCCCACAACCTCTGCTTTTCTGTGAAATGAGGGGTAGGCCAGACCGAGCGGTACTCTTGTAGTATTATTTTTGTATATTGTTGCAGAGTGTCAGTAAAAATACTTTAATAATTTATAAAAAATGGTTTAAAAATTTGATTTGTTTACTATTTTATTGGCGAGTGAACATAAGGGTACATTTATAAAAGTGGGATCTGTGTCTGTTACATGGAAGAATGAATAATTATCTTTTGTAAAGATTTTAGTTGGGTGCCCTGTTAAAAAACATGCTAAGATTTTTCTTATGTACCCTGTATTTAATGTAGATAACATATAATCAAAACATAATTCTAATTTGAGACATTTCCGTTGCTAGTGAGGGAGTGAAATATGGAAATCACAGGCTTATGTTTGCAAGAAGGCCGATGCAATTTAATGCAAAGTTAAAAGTGATCTTACTGTCCATTACATTTAAATTACCCATTCCCAAAATAATATGGGTTTTTTTAAGGAAATGCTAACAACCAATTTTCTGTTGGAAAATATTAATCACGTTACACTGAGCAGATCTTCAAATGACTCAAAATGCTTCAATATTTTTGTATCATTTAGAAGTCAGCATGTAGAAACTCTAAAATTGACCAGTTTAATTATGTTTTGAAATTGTAGCTTTTTTACAGCTGCTTAGTTTCTAAATCGAGGGACCATGCATTTGTAATCTAAGCCCTTTCTGGAACATCTGTTTCCATCTAAAAAGGTTAATCCCAGAAATGTGAAGCCATTTTACAGTTTTAATTAAATTGAAAGGTCATTCTCTAAACTTCTCAATTGCTAAGTGCCCATTATTAAAATTTGACAATGTACCATCCGTACATACAACAAGATGTTGGTACAGCTGTAGTGTACATCCTCGTCCACTGAGAAACCCTGGAGGCCAGCATGGGCTACCACGTCCCCACCTCCACCTGCTCCAGCAAATATTTCTAAGTCTCGATTACCTTTTTCTCACACAACAAGAGAAGACTGTTCAGGCCTGGGTAATAAATCAAACAGCAGAAAACTATTGCCCTGTTAAAAAACTCTGTTGCATGGCATTGATGGGAACAGCTGAATTTGTGAAGAATCCTTGTTCCCATACTACGCATCAGCTTTTAAGTTCACTTAAAAACTTAAAGACACAGACGGGCATTTAGCACACTGCCAGAAAGCTCCAGCTTTTCAATCCATTGGAATGAACATGTGATCAGTGAGTGACTTTAAGAATGCCTACCTGTACCTTTGGCATTTCAGTGACCTTAAAAACCTGGGTTGCAAGTGTTTTGAGTTGGATACATCATAGGAGTATTTAACAATTGCAATTTGTTTATGGTTTTGCCCTTGTCAGGCATTGTTTTGTACGAGTTAAGTCCACAGTTTACAAGTTTAGTGCACCTCACAGGAAAGCAAATTTTTTTTACAGAAAGCTGTTGTTTTCAAACCCCACAACAATTCAAAATACTCCTGGATTGAAATTGTTCAAGGTAGTTATCTGCCACTTGTTACTGGCTTCTACAGGGCCAATCACTGGAATACTTGTAGATATGAATGGAGGATAATCATTCTCTTTAAACTAGATACACTTGGACATAAGCATCTCAGTCCAGTTACCTTTTCTTGTGGAAGTTGCCATGAATTAGATCTCAGTTTTAAGTAGGGAAAAAAAACCTGAAAAAATAGAAATACAAGCTGTTGACACACCAGTCCATACCATGCAATGTAGAATACTGGTTTCCTAAAAAATTCTGACTGACAAATAGGAGTGCTCAAAATAGTTATCAGAGCTCACTAGATGTCCAATAATTTCAAAGTTTTGAGTGGCTATTTTCCCTTCCATAGGAAAAAAAAAGCTCACTATACTGAATCCAGAGGATAGTTTAAGTGTAATATGCAAAATTAAATAACACTTATTGGTGTATTTTCAATGTAGATTCTTGATAAGAAAATATTCTGATACAATATTAATGTTTCAAATATTTCTCTTCTAATGCGTTAAACTCATCACATAAATACTTACACACATGTATGTGCATTGCAATTGCAGTTAAAGCTCAGTTTTGCTAAAGAATAGCACCAAATTTGTGGTAAATATTAAACCAGCTTAAACTATTAAGAATTCAAAAACAAATCATAAAACAAGAAGTATAAATAGTGAGTTCATGGTTGAATTCCACCCATAGAAAAATTAATTTGTGCCCAGAGGTGATTATAAGTGCATTGACAAGGCTTATTAGACTGCACTGAAAGATCTGTTATGGATACTCAGAATCGCAGGGAATTAAGCTTAAACAGTCTTTTGCTGCCTGAATTGAAATTAGTTGTAATACTAAAGTTGACTGGTGAATTTTCTTGATCTCTCAAAGGTTTTAAAAAACACATGACACTTATTTCACTGGATTTGTTTTTCCTATTCATAACTCCTAGTGATAACATTGCTTATCTACAGGTAATGTAGAACTGATAAAAGGATGAGGAAAAAACCTCAACTTCTTCTTGATGTATATAAGTTATAATTTTGAGAGAGTGTTATTTTCTGGATATATTTTTCTTTGTTTTACTGTGAAATTGTTTACTTCGAAGAGTTTTTCATAGTTGGGGTTTTGGAAATGATCCCTCAATTTGTTTGAAAAAGAGAACTTGTGAAAGGCAAAGGTCACTCTTAGAGCAAGTCTCATATATTAATGGCTGAATGGTATGCTGGGTTGTTTTTTTTTTTTTATTTATATGGGAAAGGCATCAGGTATCAAGTAGTTAGGAGATTTATATTGTAACTGTAATAGTATAGCAGGAGATAGCATGGTACAGTACAGATGAAGCCCTGTAGTGTCAAAAAATACCTCCAAATTCTCAGGTTCCAAAGCTTAATGTATGTACTTCGGACATCTCAGGAAGAAAAGAGGCTGGGCGGGGAAGGGTAGGGTGCCAAGGAGACAAAAAGGGGAACATGCCTGGATGGAAAGGAAAAGCAAACCATGTGTCAGCTTCTGTCAAAACAGAAATAACTGTGAGACTGAGCAGCACATTGTTTTATCTGTAGGTGGTATTGTACCACAGAACTGCTTTTGGGGTGTGGCCATCCTGGGAAGGAAAATGTGTGGGCATACCCTGCCTACCTCTTCTAATGTGGTCTGGCTCTAGGCAAACCAGAATGCCTGCCCTACAAAAGGCACAATTATAAAATATCTGAATATTTTTCATCTAATAATAAAGGCATAATAATTAGATTATTTGTTTTACTATGTTGCACTTTTATTAAGCATTCTCTGAGAAAAAGCAAAGAGATTCCTGCAGCACTTTGCCATATGAGAATGCTTACCTTGGAGGTCACTGGGACTGCTTGTATATTCTAGCGTGTGCAGGCTCAAGCTGTGTTTTTTGCAGAATGTTCTGAAAGATATCAGGAATGCTACCCCACTTGTGTGGTTTTAAAAATAAATGTGAAGTCCTTAGTTACAAAACTTACCATTCTTAGAAATTATGTTTCATGACTTCTTTTGGAAATTAGGCTACAGCCTGCAGTAATATTAGCTTGTCTGATTCACTCTGTTAATGTTTGTATTAATATATTAAAGCACCTCTGTTAATCCCTAGCAAAACAACTTAAACCACATGCTTATTATGTATTTTATCCGAGTAGTCTTCCGAGTGTCAAATTGAGAGCTTTTCATTATGATGAAATTACATTCCTGTTTACCTGAAGTATTAAAAACCATTGTGTTAGGACTTGCACAGACTAGTTCTGCTCTGACAAGTCAGTGGTAGCTCAGAGTGGTGCTTCGATGATGACCCTAAACACGTACGTAGGATGCAGTAGCCGGCAGTGCAGATGACCATGGAGGACGTGGAAACCATACATAGGTTTGGTTGGCTCTCTGCAGAAGAGCCTTTTGAAACATAAGGAAATACATCTGTGGGTGTGGGTTTTTTTCAGTGGGAAAATCAGTGAAAATCAGCACATCTAAAAATTGGTGGTTACATTCACAAATACATAGGCCAGTTCTGCTCATTACATTTAATCACAGTGATTATTCCTGCAAGTAAAGAAAGCAGACTCAAACATAGTGTCTGAAGTGGAATTTTTTTCTAATGAATGACCAATTTTGTCTCAGCTCCTGTTTCAGTGTATCACTTATCTTAAGTAGTAAATCTCTTCCATCGTGTTATTTAGGAATCGAATTCTGATTTCATATTTACAATAGTTAAAGTATCCTACTGAGCATGATGTTTTTGTGCGAATTTGCAAAAGTTCAATAGCACTCATTATTTGTTTGCAACAGAAATAGACTTCTTTGTTAAAAGCTAACAAGAAAAGTTTGAAATGTAAAGATGTTTCATTATTGTGCTTTTCTGACAACCTGTAATCCTTGTGTAATTTATGTCCTCAGAATAACACCTGTATGTACACTCTTTCATATTTAATAAAACATTGTTGTAAAAACATCTTTGAAAATTGTTGTTCATTGCTTGCCTTCTCAGTCTCATGGTGGGAAATGGTTTTAATATAAACTGCTCCCTATACTCAGGAGTCAGCCAAGATCTCATCTCAGTGATGATGCTGAGGAAATGCTTGATACTAATTTAGAGGTTTATTACTCCCTGTATTTTGTGTGACAGTTTTTGGTGAGGAAGCAGTGCATTAAAGGGTCTGAGGTCCTATCTCTAGAACTGTAAATTTAGTTGAGCTGGTTATTTTCAGACACACTTTTGTAACATTTTCAATGTGATATGACACAAGTATAGCCAGTGATACACATACCATTGCCCAGTAGAATTTGTGTGAGCTGGGAAATAACTCTCTAATCAAATGCCTCTTTTCAGGGCTGTATGCTCAATGGAGACCTTCTTGCTCTTGCTTTACAAAGTCTGGCTGAAGTTCTGTCCTCTCTGAAATCAGTGAAGGCATTTCCTCTCTCAAGTTGTTCTTCCAGCTCTTCAAGCATAAGCCAGTAATGTGGCCTGGCAGTGGTTTGGAGGGGAGCTCAGCAAGTCTCTCACAGCCAACAGCCTTCAGTGTTTCATCAAGTACAGGAAGGTAATGTGTCCTGAAGAGTGCACAACGTGCATATATGTGTGTGATATATGTCTGTATATAAGCCTCTGATGTGTGGGTATGTATGTAAATACCTATACATTTATAGAGATATGTTTATACATACGTGTGTCTGTCTTTCAATACACCAATTCTGTGGAAGTCCAGTTAACAGAAAAAAAGAGACTCTGTTAAAGGCTTAGGAATAATATAAAAGCCCTGGAGAATATTTCTACCGAGCATTTTGAAGCACACTTGTAAAACAAGAAAAGGCAGGTACTGGATGACTTTTTTCCCTTTGTTCCAGAATAAAGTCTAATATCTCACAATAACAATCCCTTTTAACAACGCATCCAGACACCTGATAACTGGTAATTCCAAAGGAAAAAAGGTGTTGTTTAGAGCATGACAAGGCTCTATCACTGTTAACAAATAGTGTGCTGCAAAGGTAACACTCTTGGTGTGCAGAATGCCTGTAGCTCAGTGTGTACCACTGACAAAACATATCTGGAAATGGGTGGTTTAGACAAGCTCTCCTGTGATCCTGTGGACAGATTATCCATTAGCTTTCTCTGCACACTGGCTGTGTTCCCCCATGCATGTCTTTTATCCCTTATCTGTAGTTTTATCCAAAAGGAATGCACTCTTGGGACTGCAAGGTGATGTGTAAGAAGCACTGTAAGCAGGGACAACAGGGAAATGTGCTTTGATATAACATATACAATACTGGGGCACCTTAAAACACAGCAGATGCTTGTGCTCATTTCACACTGGCCTCATGGGAAGCATAGCAGTACCTAATGTGTGTACTTTTAATAAGAAAATTTATTGTGAAATTTGTATTTTCAAATACTTTTGTGCAATGCACATTTTCCATCAACAAAATGAAGTATTTTTGCAGAGTGGACTGTAAGTACAGCAACAGGTGAAATGAATGCCAATTTCTACACTGAAAAAGGCAACACTCCAAGGTTTGTATTTTGATTAAAGAATGGCAGTTCATTTTATCCTACATGTACATAAGAGACAAAAAGCAGTGAACCCTTCAGTTTACTGTGCAAGTGTACAGGAGATGTAAAAAGGTTACATGCCAATCCCTGAGACTGTTAAGTACAGTTTACAACAAACTATTCTCCACTGCCCTGGACTGCTTCCCAGTCCACCAAGTTATTTGCTGGTCCTATTTCTTAAGCAGTGTTCACTGAGTCCGAAGTAACTACAACTATTCATTAAACTAGCAAAAGAAATGGAAAATACTTCCTTTAAATCCAAGAAAGTAAATGCTTTAAACTAACTGGCTCTATTTTTCAGGGGAGAAATGTGAAGCACCATGTGCAGAACTATCACTGCAGACTGTATGCAGGACAGGCTATAACATCAGTCCTGAACAGTGACTTTATACTGTCCTCTCTCATCTCTGTGCCAAACATAAATTGAAAATCTTTAATCTTGACAATTAAATGGTCCCCGTGCGATCATCATCAGCTTCCTCAAAAGATAAAACTTGGCTTTTAATTCTTGGGGCATCAGAAACTGCAAAACATGTTCAAGATTCCGAAGCATATTAAACTGGCTATCTTCTCATCTCCCTCTGGCAGACAATCACTCCCCTTAGAAACAGAGCTTCCTTCTAAAAAATATGGTCCATGCTTCCACAAGGTACAGGATGTTAGCCTGAGTTTTAAAGAAATCACTTTGTTGATTTACTAAAACTGGAGCAATATTTATTGCTGTAATCTTTATTACTTTGAAATAATATATAACTAAAGTAAAGTCAAGAAGGTTTTGAAATCTGCCTTCTGGCTTTTCTCTTTTTCTTCTAGGTCAAGAATCCGTTTTAGCTTAGAAAAGTGAAATTTGGAGTTTCTGGGAGTCTTGGAAGCAGAGTTGGTTGTTGCCTGTCCAGATTCACGTGTCCTGAAAAGCAAAAGATTCAAATGTCTTAAAGGGGAGAAATCAGAATTAATATAAAGTAACTGTGAAAGCACACATATATAATTTGAATGAAAAATACCCAAGAGAAATTGTGCATTTTTATGTGCAAGTGAGTGGTCAAAAGTGTTACTTTGTCATGCAAATTTTAGGAGAGATTTTGTCATTTTGCAATAATGACATAATGTAACTGGGCATTCTTTGCACACAGTGGCTTTCAAGAGAATCTTTGATTTTAAAGATTGGAAAGTTAAAATTGATCTCCTCAACCATACCAGCTGAGAAATACACTAAGTTATCAATTTAAACTTTATTAAATGACCGATCTAAAATCAACAAGATGCAATACACTCTACTTGGCAAAGGGCTGCTTTAAATAGGAAAGAAACAGGTACCTGGAAAGTGATGAGGGAGTGTTCCCTTTGGATCCCAACCTATTGCAGCTTACAGGTGTCATTTTCTTTGCAGACTGAATTTTTACATCTGGTGTCTTCAGGCTAGATTTGATACCTGGAGTACCACAATTTTGTGATTTGGTTGCCAGAAAATCCCTGCTTTTACCATAATGTCTCGTTGTTTTGTTGCAAGATTTGCAAGTAACCAGCTATGGAGATAAGAAAGGAAATATTGAGCTGCCTTTCAGTCTTTCCACTTTTATATTATAAAGCCATTAGAAGAATTATCCAAGCTCTTCTCCAAATACCATGACAAAAATTAAATATTTGCTTAAGTAAAACATGAGATACGAAAAAGTAACATAGACTTTGTAACTAGTATTTTAATTTGGGCTTCTTAAGCCAAACACATCCTTTGGGTTTATCTAAAAATTACTCCAATTCCCTACAAACTAATTTCAGGAGACCTGTACTGCTGAATTTAACATTGTACAGTGAAATACAGGTAACAACCCTATCAAGACAGATGAAACAGCACCTGAACTGGGCAAATCATATATTGAGTGTACAAGGTATACTAAAGTACTCCTATACATTAGGTATTTGGCTAAAAAACATGACACTCTGTGTCATCTAAAGTCAATCACTTATTCTAGCCCCAATGAAGTTATATTGCACACTTTTCAGGGACTCTTGGGATAAAATATTTAAAATGCCAAACTCTCAAACCCAGTCATCCATTTTACTAAAAACAGCAAGTCTCAGTGAACAAAGACAAGGCTTTGTATTAGGGCGAAAGTACTTACAACAATAAGGAGGACACTCTAAACAAAGGGCACTTTCTCTTTTCTCTGTGTACCTCTAGGCTGCAGGGAACTTCAGCAGCACACCAAGCTGAGAGATGCATCAGAACTGATCATGTCACCTCAGTCACAGAGACTGTCAGGCATTCCTGATATCCCTTACTGCCATGGCAACTGCTCATACTAAGAGATGTGAGAGTAATACAGCCAGACAACTTTCTGAGGCACCAATTAGACTGACAGAAAAGCAGTTACGTGATGCTTCTGGTTAAAAATAACCTACTCAAAAGGCTGTCACGAATATGTCTAAGCAGTTTTGAAAACATCCACACCAAATCATTCTTCATTTCATAGTGTGTAAATTTAACTCAATTCAGATTGTTTAGTAAAAATTACATTTAGAGATGCTGAAATGGAACATTTTTAGTCAAGTGTTTTGACTTCCTCTAGACATTGTATTTTGTCAGCCTAACAAACTAAAAAAAAAAAAAAAGAAAAAAGCATTAGCTATTTTAGTGCTCAGGTATTGATGTATTTTTAGTTCTTCTAAATGAAATTCAGGTGGGAAACAAACTTTGCATCCCATGGTGCCTTAGAACTGTGTGGAATATAAATGGAGGTGACCACTTTACAATGCAGGAATTACTGGATTAATCATAGCAATTCACAGCCAATTTCCATTCCCTGAAATGGATCAGCAGTTAACTCCAAAAATTTTTAGAGCCCTGAAACAGTTCCCGTGTTATATGCCTTTTTATGGCAAAAGCAATCTAAAATCAAGTTCTACTTGCTATGAAAGTTCTCAATTCTCTGTCACATTGTTGCTTGCTTTAATTTCCGACCACACTGGAATTTTCATTTGTACAAGTCTCAGGTATTAGATTACAGGGATCTACATTGCTAATTTTGAAAGCTGCCAGTTGCTGACAGCATTTTAAAGACTTGAGACAAGAAACACTTAAATCATAATCCACAGGACAAATGCAAACTGAATGGAACACAAGAACAGCAAACTGCAATTACATACCAAGATCAAAATATTACCTAGAGTTTAAACTGGACCAATTTAAACTGAATTTTAAACTACTCATATGAATGCACAGTGTGTCCCTACTAACACTCTCCAGTTACACAATAAGAGCCCATCATCATTTCACAGGACACTGCTCTGTTCATCAGTTGCTTTAAGAAATGTTCTTAATGTACCCTCAACATCTGTGATCCCAGAAAAATGAAGCAGAGATTTCAGCTTGCAGAATCACAGAATATCTTGAGTTGGAAGGGACCCACAAGCATCATCAAATTCCAGCTCCTGGCCCAGCACAGGACATGCCAAGAATCACATAAGTGCCTGAGAGTGTTGTCCCAAGGCTTCTAGAATTCTTGTCAGCCTTGGTGCTGTGACCCCTTCCCTGGGGAGCCTGTTCCAGTACCTGTTCCAGCCACCCTCTGGGGGAAGAACCTTTTCAGATGTCCTTTCTGAAGCTCAACTGTGATCCACAATTTGGGGAGAGTGCCTTTATGAAGCATCTTACTTTGTTCTGACAGACAAGAACCTTGGTGATACTTTCAGTTTAAATTTTTTTATTGACTCTTAACAATTTTTGGTTTCCCAAAAATTACTCCTGAAACCACAAGACCCTTATTCAAGAAAATGCCAAGTATGCCAGCAACCCCTGGAAACAATAGGGTGCTGCCTCATTTATTATAACAACCATTCACATAATCTGTTTTAAAAACAGTACATACCTTGGCAACACTAGAATAAATGTATACTATTATTCTTCCAATAGTAATTAAATATCACATTCCTGGGTACTTTCAGGAAAAATAACTGAGGCCTCAGGAAAAACATCAACTTGTTGAAATTCCCTCTGTGGTTTAGTTTTGAAAGACTTCCTATTAACAGTATTATTCAGACAAATGTAAAAAAATTATACTGATACAAATGCAAATCTGTAGATACAGATGGTAATAATAATCTGATGTAGCCATGAGAGGCTATGAAATACATGAATTAAAGCTTGTGTCAAAACACATTTCCTCAACAACTGATGAACTGAAACAAAGGCAGTAAATGAGATGTTTGTGTAGCTTCTCTAACATGGGATCACAAGGGTTTTTTTCAGAGAAAAGCTTACTGGTCTTGTCATTGTGTTCATGATCAATCTGTTGTGGAAGGAAGGTTTTAAAAATGTCATTTATGCATAGAAGTTATTTCAGAAAGAAAGGAAGAGCCTTATGCTCATGAAAAAGAAATGTGTGGGCTCCTCTTCTAAGAGAAAGATTTCTGTATCTTCTTTTTTATGCCACTGAAATAGGGACACAAAATTTAGGGAAATATCATGCGTTTGTCAGTTCCAAATAAATGTCCTTACCAGAATGCTTCTTGACTCTCTGTACTTTCTCAAAATCTTTGTCTGTTTCATGTTAAGTTTATGATTCTTTGCCTCTCGTTTAAGAACTTTCTCTATCTGTGGAGTCACTTTCATCTTTGGTTTGAGGCGTACCCGGTAGCTGTCAGGAACCAGGAACTGGAAGCAGTAAGGGCATATCCTTTCTAATCCACGTTTATTAGCTGGAGATAAATAAAGGCAAAAGGATGAAATAACTATGTTTTATAAACAAACCTTAAAATGGTGTACTTCAATTTCAACATTACCTAAGTACATGTTTTTGTGTTTAAGATAACACCAGAACACAAGAGGAAGCTGAGCACCAGAATGTGCTCAGCTTAGCACAGTTCAGACTGAGTTAATGCATGGCACAAGTTTCCACAGTATGTAACTGTAGATGCTCTCGAAAAAAATGCAATTCCTTGCTAAAATCTTAAGCAACGGAGGCTCACAGTTCTGCAAAGAGCTCCATGTAGGCACTATCTTCTACCAGATCAGGGTCACCAAAGCCCTGTAAAGCTCTTTGCCCATTTTAAGTGTGAGAAGATGACACGACCTCATGCTAGAATGAAGAAATGCTTTGAGATACATTTCAGACTCAATAAGAGGCTCGCTCCTGGCATCTGCCTCATTTGCTCCTGCTGCGGGAGCTGGACTCGGGCGCCTCTCCCTAAACCCCCGAGGGACACCTGGCCCCGCTTCCCGGCGAGCTCGCCACCGCTGCCGGCAGCCCCGAAACACAGCCCTGCGGGGACAGTGCAGGGGCAAGGGGAAAACGGAGGGAAAGGGCGAGCCGGCATTCATCCCCACGCTCCTGTCTTTCCGCAGCCTGTAAGCTCTGCTGTCCCACGGCAGGAGCCTCCGCTGGAGCCCGCCGGGCTCACGGGGCGCCCGGCTTCGGAACCCCCTCCTCCGGCCCCGGCTCCTCCGGCCCCGGCTCCTCCGCCTGCGCCCGGGGCCCCTCACTC
Organism: Pycnonotus jocosus; assembly: GCA_013400435.1. Classification (NCBI taxonomy): domain Eukaryota; kingdom Metazoa; phylum Chordata; class Aves; order Passeriformes; family Pycnonotidae; genus Pycnonotus; species Pycnonotus jocosus. Next base: position 224,378 of record VWYP01022438.1, on the reverse strand, counting down.
GCCTCGGGAATTTCGGAGCATCCACCTGCGCGGGAGAGAGGGAAAGCGTCAGGACGCGTCACCGCCGGGCTCTCCCACCGCCCGTCCCCGCCCCGCCGCGATTCCTTACAGCAGGAATCGCGCCTGTCCCGGGCAGGGCCCCGCCAGCTGCTCCGCCGCCTCCAGCAGCCGCCACCGCCCCATGGCGCCGAGCGCCCGCCCCGCCGGAAAGGAAGAGAAGGGACGGGAAGGGAAGGAGGGCGATGTGCAGCGCTTGTCCGAGCCCCGGCGGCACCGCGGCCGCGGCAGCAGGGTACCGGGCTGGGNCCGGGGCTGCGGGGGCGGGCGGAGGGGCCGCGGGAGCAGAGCCGGACCCGAGGCCGCTCGGAGCGCCGTACCCGCCTCGGGGAGCCGCTTGCGTCCCCGGCCGTGTGGAAAGTTTTTCCCGTAGGAAAGGAAACTTTTACCTTAGGGAAAAAAAAAAGCCGTGAGGAAGAATTGCTTTACGTTGAGGGCGGCAGAGCACTTAGGCTGGCCCAGAGAGGTCGTGGAATCTCCTTCTCTGGAGACATTGCAAACCCACCTGGACGCTTTCCTGTATCACCTGCTCCAGGGCATCCTGCCTTGGCAGGAGGGCTGGACTGGATGATTTCCAGAGGTCCCTTCAAACTGTAACAATTTCGCGATTTTTTGGGGAGAAAAAAACAATTCCAGACCCCACAGATCCTCTGTGAGGGGTTGTCAGGTGAAAGATCTGAGGCAGCAGCTCCAGAAATCCGCCTGGTGCTCAGCAGTGCTGAACTTCGTCTGTCACCCTCTCTATTTGAGGTGTCTTTTCGGTGGATTTTGACGACTGCAGACTTTGCTTTATCACTCTGCAAATGTGCTTCCATTAAAAAACAAACAAACAAACAAAAAAACCAAAAAAACCCAAAATCTACCAAAAACAAACAAACCACACCAAAACCCAAACAAACAAACAACAACAACAAAAACCCCCACAAACAAACAAACAAACAAAAACAGAAAAAAACCCCTTTCCCCCACTCCTTGCAAAAAGCCCCAAAACCAAACCCTCAGCTTTTCACCGTTTGACGTGTGTTTTATTAATTCCCTCGGCCCTGTTCATTTGCTAGACGTTTTTATCCTTTGATCTATTGGTAATGGTGTTCATTTAGGAGAGGTATTCAGCTGGGTAGGCTTCAATTTCTATCAACGAATTTGATTAAATATTTCTATTTTTTATTTTCTCACATGGAGTAGCCAAGGGCTTTAGAAATAGAAAAGCAAGGGAGAAAAAAGAATTTCAAGGCTTCCTTCAAGAGAACTCTGCTGCACAGTCAATAAATCTGAACTTGTTAATGAAATGTTCATAATAGGTACAATTAGTGCCTCTGCTGACTCTATTTTTTAAATGAAACTAATTTTTTCAATTAACCTTTCCATATTACATTTTTGTTGCCATGTTGCTGGCTTTTTTGATCCTAATTTTTGAGTGAACTCCTACCTTTTCTGAGTGGAAGAGCAGGGATGTTATGTAATATCTATTCAAAACACAACCAGTGTTCATCAGCCAACAGATTTTTTTGGCAAATGAAATACTCCCATTTATTAATACTGGAGGAGGAAAATGCAAGTACTGTTTGAACACAAGTAAGCAAAGATAATTCCAACACTTTTTTGAGGGGTGGGTGTGTGTTTATAATTTTTAAAGCACGTTTGTTCCCTAGGGAAGTTGGTTGTGGAGGAAGAATGGTGAGGCCACGTTCTCTCCCAGCTTCTGCCTAGAAAAAGGGAAATGTGCCAGGGATTTCTTCTTTTCCCTGGAGCTGGGACCTGACTCCTCCCTGTCCCTGGAGCCGTGCAGGTGGACCTGAGCATCTGCACCAGCACCCTGGATTAATGTTTTCTAGTGAGAACAAGTGCCTGAGCGACCTGATTAACCAGCATGTGCTGTACGTATGAAGCACTGACTAACACAATGCAAAGGATTCATTTATATCTCCCCCTCCACCTTCACTCTTACACTCTTTGTATCCCTGCTTTTTTTTCTCCCTCAGTCTCTTCCAGTCTGCCTGAAATACTTATACAATTTTTTTTCCCCTTCTGCTCCTGATACAACACTGGGCCATTCCTTTTTTTAATCTTAGTTTGCTGGATTCTCTTTGCATTATAGATCATCTTTGTCCAAAAAGCAGGACAATCAGCCACTCCCAGTGCCATCCACACACAGGATGATGAGCCTCGTCCCGGGTCCTGTCACATGAAGCTTTCTCGTATTAGATGTGGTGCAGAATGTGCTAAACAAAGCACTAGAGACAAAGGGGAAATGGCCAAAAACCATCGCCTCAAATTCATGACTCTCTACAAGCCCCTTCCTGCAGAATTCCCATCAAAAGGCAGTATTTCTGTGCATGCAGTGCTGGCAGGACAAAACCCTTACAAGTAGACAACTCTCAGATCCCTGGCACGGTATTTATGGCATCAGTGGGATGAATTCATCCGCATTTCAAGGCAGAACGCATTCGTCTCTACTTTTTCCTGGCTTTTGTTCACCAAAAAAAGCCCACGTTAGCAGAGCCATGTTACGAACTGCTTCCTGCTTCTGTTGTTTAGCGTTTTGCAGCTACCACGGCTGGCCAACGGGCTGTAAATCTTGACTGGTGTTTTGTAACAAAGGAAAAAATGGAATGATTTGTGTTGACTTTTGGTCATCGTGTATCATTATCGATCTGGGGGAGGGCGGCGGGGAGCGCGTACCGCGGATCTGTTGCTCGCCGCTTCCCCGGGAAGGCGGCGTGAGCCAGCAGTCAGTAGAGGGCAATAGAGAAATACAGTTTGTGATGCCTAAAGGATTTGAAGCCCTGATTATGTGTTTACAGAAAAGAAAAAGAAGAAAAGAAGAGCCAGGAGGATAGGTTGTTCAGTTTACTACCGGAGACCTGACTGTGACAGACCACCAAGAAAACAAAATTTTCAAAGAGAGTAAAGAAGACCTTCTGCAGCACCTGCAAGTCTCTCCTTTTTTCTTCAGAGTTACATAGGATAACTTAGCCAGAACTTATTGATGTCTGCATGTTCAGTGGACTCGGGAGTGGACTGGGAGATGCGGAAATGTACTCCGAAAGGAACAGAAGAGGAGGCATTTCAAAGATCCTGCAGGTGACAAAGGTGAGCAAACTCACAGCTTCTCTTTCACGTGAGATAATAAATGTTCAGTCAGCTGTATAAAAGTCATGAACAAACTGAGTGATTGAAATTATATGAGAATTTTGCTTTTTCAGGCATGTTTCTGCAAGATTCATTTTCTCATGGAAAAAAAAAAAAGAGGGTAGTGATGCTACAAGGATAAGCATTTCCAAGCATATGTTATTTTCGAGACATGCTAAAACCAGTGACCTGTTTTATGTGTCATATTTTGTATTAGAACTGTTTGAAATGTGCACAGCATTTTGCAAGGTTTATATGCTATAGTTCATAGACTCTAGTTTACAGAGAAATATATAAAAAAGATGGGACTATTGTTGTTTGTTTTAGAGGGGATTTTTGCTCAGCTTTTAGACAAATGTGATTTGGAGGTTTGGAAAAATTTATTAAGAGATTTTTGGATGCATAGTGGGAATTCCCTCAGGTTTTTCAAAGGCTTTTTAATCAGATATTGAGAAGTGATAACTAAGAACATAGTAATAACAAAAGGCATTAAGCCATAGAAATCAAGGGGGAGGCAGAGGGTTGGGAAAGCAGAAAAAACCACAAGAGACTAAGTTAGAAAATAAACATGTTAAACACTTTTCTATTGCCAAGATCTCAGCTGGTGTCACCATAACACTTGGAAAATATCCTCAGGATGCCGGGAACCATTAAAGCAGTACAGATTATCAGAGGATAAACTTCCACTTCAGCTGACACCGCTACCAGAAGTGACCAATAAGAAATGTTTGGGAAATGAAAGATGAAGAATCAAAGCATTGACATTCTGGGGATACCACAGAGCAAATGCAAGGGTGTGTAGAGGTCAGTCAGACAGTACCTGTTTGAAACAAGGCGGGCTGATAAATAAAAGAAATAAAGCATATTCTGAAACAAACCATCAGCTTTTAAAAGCTATTTAAAGGACAAGTTATCTGGTGTTCTTCTTGAGCCTGGATTTATTTTGTAAGTGGTATGATAGGTAAGGCTATGACACAGTGATTTATCTATGCTTTGAGTGCCAAAACATGTAAAAGATTAATGTGGTTTTTTTTAGTTTATACATTGTTTAGAACACAGCTTCCTTGCAGTATGTACTTGAGGGAGATGAAAGATAACATATACAAAGCATGCCACTATTTCCCGGGGGTTGGCAACATCCATCTGATAGGGAATGGACCCAAATGACTATCAGAATCCACCTGATCTCGAAAGCTGCAAGTCCCAGTTTCCAATTTTTTCATCCTTTCATTCAATTTCCAGTACTCTACCTCTTCTAGTATACTTGTAAATCCATTCTCTCAAAAGATAACAGAAATTAAATATGGTATTGAACAAAAAATCTCAGAGAGAAATATTCATGTAGCTTAATAGTGCTAACTCTTCTTTAAAGCAGTCTCTGGTAGAAATTATTAACTCTGTATCTAAGATGTGAAGCTCTAGGGCAATAAACATTCTCTTATAGCTGATACCTATTTTCACTGAAATTAGCAGGGTTGCTTTTTAGTGTTATGTCTCTGCAAATGCAGTCAAAGGGATTTTTGTAGTGGGGAGCCACACAGGTCAGCGGCTGGGGCTGAGGAATGGGAGCTACTTCTCCTTGAAGTCCAGGGCTTGCTTTGTCTCTGTGTGACTTTGTGGTACATTAGACTTGTTCATGGCCAGCTCATGAAGTGGCCAGCCTGGCACCTTGCCCATGGCAGGGGCTGGGCTTTGAATGGCAGGGTGCAGATTGTACAAGGAGGCCTTCTCTCCATGCGAGTTATGGGAAAGGCCATCGCCAGGTTGCAGTGTCCTTCACTACACAGACAAAGATACTCCTGTGCCAGTTCTGCCTGTAAGTCCGTGTCACCTTGAGTCATAATAAACTATTCCTTAATTTCACTCACAGAACAGTTGTCTAAAAATGTTGAAATCTCAAGCCAAAGTTTCACCTGTGAAAAAGATGCTGCTAATTAATGTGTTAATTGTCGTGTAAACCCCTTTGCTTAATGAGATGTGAAGTAGCCCCTGCTGTTAGGAATATCAGTGTGCACAGGAGTTTGTCCCGGGCACTTAGGGTCATTTATTGCTGTGCTGCAGCACAACCCAGGGCTGCTATTTCAGCCTCTTGCCAAAATAGAAACGTTTTACTTTCTGATGAGTCATCTGGGTTTCACTGAGATCTTGCAAGATTCCCCCACCCTATTCTTCTTTGCTGTAGAGTCCAGGCCCTGCCCTGGAGGCCTTGTTTTCCCAGGAAAAGATGGGGTGGAACCCGCTTCAGCAGCTGTCAGCTCTATTCCTTAATTAACTTGGAGCAGACTGCTAATGAATGATACAGAGCGTTTTCCCTGTCACTGGAGCTGAACAGGCAGCATTCCCAGCCTTTTCTGGCCAGCAGTGTGGCAGAGCAGTGCTGGCAACTGAGTCGGAGTTTGCCACACATTGTGCTAAATGTTACCTGCATCAAGGCAGAAAGGGAACTTGGTCAACCAAAGGTGGCAGCTTTCATCTATTTTGCCAGGTTGGTCATACTTACTTACAAACAACACTGAAGAGCTATATGTTTCAAGAAAATATTTCTTTGCATTTTTTTTCCTTCTGATACAAAAGGGGGTAGAGGAAGGCTTCATTTTTTTTTTCCTTCTTTTTACTTTAAATTATTTCCTTTCCCTTTTAATTCTGGATGATTTGTTCAAAGGTGGCACTGGGTTGAGCATGGGTGAGAATGGACTAGATGACCTCTAGAGGTTTCCAACGTTACCCTGTAATTTTCAACAATCATGATGTTATTTTAGATTCCTCCTAACTCCAAATTACCTGGGAGAAAAAAAACCCCCAAACAAACAAAAGAAACCCCAAACAAAACACAAAACTCCACTATGTAAAGATAATTTTCTTTACCCTTAAGTTATTATTTTGATTCATTTGAAAATGCAGTGGGGAAAATAAAAGCCAGGTACATCTAATAAATAACTGTGTTATGGAATAGTTCTTTACAGTTTTTGGTTTCTGAGTTTTGTCACAAAATGCTTTAATTACCATGTTCAGGCTGCTTTGCACAAATGCTATTAGGCAGAAGTGTAGTCTGCTGAGGGATGAACTGTTTGAGGGCTGTACTCCCTGCTGCAATCCAAATGCGGCTTTTCACACCTGTTTCTAGTATCCTGAGTTGATCTTGTGTTTGAAAAGCTGGTGTCATTGGTGATTCTTCCAGTTCTATGTCTGGTGACTCAGACATTAAGAAAGGGTGAAATATTTACTGCTAAAGTATGTGAAATAATATGAATTTGAAAAGTCCATATTGCTTTTTCAGTAATCCATTTTAGTTAAATTCATTCCAAATTAAACTGTTTGCCCAGCTGACATCCTTAATTCATCACCCTGGCTGAAACCAAGATCTTCAAAGCCATTTACAGCAAGTAAACAAACATGTCTTTCATTAGCTTCGATTATAATGCCTGATGAAGTGCACAGAGGATCTGAATCTTTAGAGATGACAATGATGGATATAATTTAGGCACAGGAGAGGTAACAGAATCAGGCTGATGCTTAGAGTGAGCTTTAATCCAGAGTTTCACAGTCAAATATAAGTGGGTGGTGCAGCGCTTCGGATCTACTTCAAAACCACTGCTGCTGCTGAGGCACAGTGGTAGCACAACATGTTATAACTGCACCAGGAAGTGAGCATTTGAGTTTTCATTGCTGGTAATGGGGGCTTGTCCCCAAAATCTACTCCTCTTTTAAAGGTAAACTGGATGTAACTACCTCCTAAGTGTGAAGCAGCTACAGTAGCGAGGAAAAACTCCACGTGACACCAGGTTAATTAGAATGCAGTATCATTGCCTTGATTAGTGATGGAAAACAGGAAACTTCTTCAGCAAAGGTTGTATTATAGCAGCACAATTCCCCGGTACTGAAAGAATTTAACCTTTGTCAAGTTCGCCTGCATGCAAGACCCTCAGCTTTCCTGTACCCATCAGAGACTTTGTATGGAAAACAAAACAGCAAGGGGTAGATAATTCAACAAAAGATTCCTTTTTCTAAAATATGGAGGCCTCTGCTTAAGCATCCCAAACCAGAAAAAGCTCACACTAGTTGTACGCACGTATGTTAAACAAACATCATCAGAGTTGTGTTAACTCCTTGTTTATTTGCAGTGTGGAGAGGGGCTGATGCAATCTCTGATCTTTTTCAAGAAGGCACATAGCCTTATGTTTTTATGTATTTTTTCCTTATTATTAGATAAAGCTAACAGTGGTGTTCAAGTATGGTTTGCATGAGTCCCTCGAAAGGTCATTTCCTTAGCGAGAAAGGCTTGTTTGCTTTCTTCAGAATGGTAATTTTAAGGACTAGGTTGATTGCAGGGCAGACGTAACAAACTTTGTCAATTCATAATCAATTTATGGAAATGAAAATGATTCTTTTCCTTACTGTGGGCTTAAGCAGTGTTTTCCTGACAAAAATGTTTGTGTATCGGTTTTTTGGGGTTTTGGTTGGTGGTTTTTTACCTCCTCCTTTCTCCTAAGCCAGCCTGAGATCCCTTAGCACTGTTTGGAAAAAAAGATGTGAATATCCTAAGAGCAGGGAAGATAGACAGTGGAAAGCCTGAAGGAGTAGAAGTCTACACAGAGATGCTGTGGCATACATGAGGCCTGTGAAGAGCTTGTCACAGTGCCTTTTGGCTCTCAGCTTCTGTTTCATTTGCTCTGCTGGTTAATCATTGGCTTGAGTGCTCAGGTACCATGGTGATCAACACACTACCAGTGCCACAAACCCAACATGATGCATATTCATTGAAACACTATTTTTGAAAGAAAACCAAAAATATATGCAACTTTTGAAAATCCTCAGCATAGCTAACATTGCCATGTACTTTCCTCTCTAACAATATAAATTAGCATGGTAGGATATAGGCTTCCCCCTCCCATTTTAGATTTTCCCTTCTGCTGTTGATTTCCACAGATTTCTCATTAAGTGGTTTGAAAGGCTTCAGACTTCTTCCATATGTTGAGTATAGCACATTTGTGCATTGGCCTTTCTGTGCAGCTATTGAGATGTTTGTTCCACTGTCATCAATATTAATATCAAGGAAAGGGCCTTGGAATAAGAGCCAAAAGCATCCTTGGTCTGTTAAGCACCAACAGTTTGCTAAGTGTGACCTTTGTGAAGCTACGGGTATAAAGTTCAACCTTGAAAATCTTGGCCAGCAGCTCACTGCTTGGAATGCCAATTGGCAAGCATTCCTTCTCCAAATGCAGAGCCTTCTGCCTGAATGGTTCCAATGCAGCATCTCTTCTGCAGTGTCACGTTCTGAGGTCTGATCCTCACACAGATCTCTGGTGCTGTTGTTAATTTTTATAACACTGTGCTATTTATAGCTCTTCTTGAATATGTAAGGTGGCCAACACTGGGAAGTCAGCATTGAGCAGTAGTTTCCCACTGAGGATGTTACTGTGCCAGCATCCCTCCAAGATAACTGCAGGGAATATAGAAAAAAATGTTACGTCTTTATCATGAGTACCTTCTGAGTTTGCTCCTGGTTTTGGTATCTTGAATTGCTTCACAACGCTGCTCTCTGAGCACTGGTGCCTGGAGCAGATTGATAGCATGCTGTCAGTCGAGGAGCCCCCAGCACGTGGCATGCCCACGAGGCAAATAAACCATGGAGGAGGGGATTAGATGGAGCTAGATGCAAGGTATGCATCCACTGGAACTAGGTAATTGTTTCTCGAACTCTGCTGATCATAAAAGCTTGCTTTAACTTTTGTTTCAGCTCTCAGAAAATGGAAGAGACATCATTTTCCTCTTACAATCTCCTCACATGAAATAAAGATGCCAAGTATTTTTTTCAGGCGTGTCTTACCATCTGTTTTGACAGCAATTAGCTCACCAATTGGTGTGGCACAAGTTCCGTTAATATATGGTGAAAGCAAAAACCTCAAAACTCAAAGAGGGGTGCAGGGATGCTGTTTATGTTTCCCTAGCATGAGGTAGGAAGGGCCTGTGAAGCACTGCTTTGCAGAAGACACTTAAAAGAAGTATGAAGACAAACCAACATACTGAATCCCTCATATTACTGTTTTTTTAAAAAAGTATAGCAAAGATACTAAATATGACAATTTTATTAATATTTCTGAGCCAAAGAGTGAGTGAGATTTATAGGACTTGTGGGTCAAGTCCTATAGCCTCCTCCCTAGCCTGCTTCCTGTGAGATCTGAACTGATCTTGTTGCAAGGGTGGTGGAAAAGAAGCCAGGATTTAATTTGGAAGACATTGTAGTTGAGATCCCCTCCTCTCTATCCTTCTGCAGTATGGGACTTTCCATCTTGTCTCTATCCAGTCCTTGAACTCATTATGATCTACAAATCCTTGTAAAGCATACAGGTACAGCTGCTCTGCCCTGGTGGTTTGCTGCAGAGAAAAAACGAATCTTGAGGAAAGTGGAAAATGAGCGCTGCTTGCTTCCTCTGCCTCTCCTGACTCCAGGGTCAATGCAGGTAGAAGGTGCAAGGTGGAAGATGGGCCAGACTGCAGAGAAAGGCAACAAACAGGGTGTGAACTAATATTGTGGGATGTGGGTGCAATACCTTAACAATCCTTGTGCCTGTAGCACGATTGCAAAACTGGGCTGTAGCATCAGAACATGAGTTGTCCTGTAAAGTGATTTTGTTTATTGCCAGTCCTACAGACAGCTCTTCCTGCCAACCATTTCCTCCTTTTCATTGATCAGTAATTTTTTGGTTACTTTTTAGCTTACTTTGAATACTTTTGGTTTCTTTGCTTACTTTGAATTATTTTTTGGTGTTCCTTTGCATTAAAGTGGAGGGGTATTCATGATGTTCACAGGTAGGGTTTAATTAATTCCCTTGTATTTCTTTTCCCAAGGTTGTTACATTTTTGAGAACCACCCTAGAACACGTGCAAATTGAGCGTGGATAGAGACATCTCTTGCCAACAAATCTGTGCATTTGGTTTTTTCCATGGACTGTAGTCTGGAACTTGGCAAGCCTTTGGAATCCTTCCTGGATGAGCAGTTCTGGATTATTCACCAATTTTTTTTTGGAGCTGGAGTGAAAATAAACATGAGCTTGGAATGCTGGGTGCCAGCTCAAACCCAGACTTCCCCAATGTGAGCCCAGAACTGAGAGATTTAATTTGGCCCCTTTTGATTATGATCCTGTGTCAGAGTGAAGTTTTGAGTCTGAATGGCATGCAGTGTGATACTCGTGTAAATATAAAAGCAGCAGCTTAGTGCTCGCAATATATGTACAGCCTCCTATTCATTCCTAACTGGTGACATTTTCCTTTTTGGCTACAGTGGGAGAAGCTGTGGGCTTTACTGTTGGAATTGGGTTTGCTACCTTCTGATGGCAACAAAAGATGCAGATATAGAAGCATGATAAATGCTCAGACATGAGGGTCAGAAATTAGTCCATTTCTGAGCAATCTTAACATCTGCTGGAATGAGCAGAGACAGAGTTTATGTAGGCTGCACAATTGCAGCCATTGACTGTTCACTTTCATAAAAGCAGGTCTGTGATGTTTCTGTCCTCAAATACTTGAAAGTTTTGCCTAAAGAGAGTAGGCCTGATGCCAGACAGTGTTCAGGTTTTCAAAGTGTCTAATTAACGACAGGGATTGGTTATGTCTGGAATGAAAAGTATGTAAGGCAAGGAAAGCAATCACCTGTTTTGGTGCTGAAAGAGTTAATGAGGAATTAAGGAGAAGGAAAAAATAAAGGCTTCTAGAGTTGTGTTTAATTTTTCAGTCTCTTTGCTGTCTGCCAGTCCTTTATGTGAGTGGTAAAAATTTCATAAAAAAATTAAAAATGTATTTTAAAGACCAATTTAAGAAACTGAGCATGCAATTCTAACTTTGGAAAATTGCAGCTCTATTTTCTGACAGAATCTTACATTTGTGACTAAGGGAAAGCTTGATTATTTCAGTGGATTGCTGGAGAAGTAGATGTGAATCTCACTTTATCCATTCTCACCCTGACAGATTGGCTTGGAAACCTTCAGTTTCAAAGAAGGTAAAGGTATCAGATGAGTTCATAGGCAACAGATGGGTTTTCTGGAAAAAGCCTCAGATTTGATAAACTCAGAAAAATTGTGCATGACTCACTGGGGAACAAGTACCTTTGTTGTGAATGTTTGCTGGTCCCACCAAAGTTGATGCTACTTTGGGAAATTCACTTCAGCTGAGATTGGGACTTTGTTTAGAGACCAGTCTGAGTGAGCATTGAAGATGAAGACACCAATTGTTAAAGCTGTGTCAGCGTCTAAGCAGTGAATTTATATTCTTTTTGGCTAAAGTTCAATATTCTTGGAATGAAAATCCTTGATTTACATTTCTCAGCTATTCTTGCGGGGGTATTAAGATGATGTCTTGCCTACTGTTTGTGGATCCACCGACGAAACAAGCAAAAAGGAAATAAAATAACATCCAAACAACAACTCATGGAAAATATTGATTTAAGTATGGTGGCTGCTGTAGAATGTGCTTGTCCTTCCTCGTGCAGCCACAGAACATATTGGCATTGCAGGTAGGCTGTCTGACAGCGTCCTTTCAAAGCATTGCCAAACCTGCTTCATGGATTAGTCAACAACTGCTTCCTGAATTGTGCTTGCACCTGTTTCCTCTTCTTCTGGAATAAATAGTTTTATCTGAGAAAAGCATTGACAAAGGCCAAAGTTGCACTGCCAGCCTGGCCCACTGATATAAAGGAAATCACATTTTCTTGGTGTTTGTAGAATGAAAGTAGCAGCTGTTGCCATGGGAATAGTCAATTTATGAAAGAAGAAGTTTTGAGGAGGCTGAACATTACCACTAATCGAAGTGATTGCAGTCAAGACAAAAGGTTAATGTTCAAGATCTGCTAATTAGGAGAGAGCTACTTTTCTGGTAATGTGAGGATGGATACAAATGAATTCTGTTTGATAAAAAATGCTGTTGTCCTGGCTAATCCCTTAAATTTATTATTTTGGATACAAGGATTAGATTCATCCCCAGTATAGTATCCACTGATTTGTTTTCAAGTGTAAACTTAATGGGTATAAGTAGGCACAATTTCCTGGAAAGGTTCTTTCAAATACTTTCTTGCAGTGTATTTTAAGGATTATTACTTCACATGCCCTTTTTGGAGGCATTTTTCTGTTTTGTTTTGTATTTTGCAACTCCTGATGTCCTCTCTGTCCTTTTCTCTCTGCTCAACACATTTTCTAGGGTGTAGAAATTACTATGGTTCTTCAGATTTCTCCCTTAATGTGCTAAAAATGTTATCAGCAAATAGAGAAAAAGCTTTTTTATTCTGCTGCACTCCCTCTATTGACTGACTGTGCCAAGACAAAGTGAATAATATAGTAGTCATCATTTGCAAACAAGAATGTTTGGGCCAGATCATCTCTGCTCGTATGAAGTGCCAAATCTTCACTCTCTTCAGGAGAAATGCATCTCTCCACAAGTTCTAAAAATACAGTTTCTGTTAAATTTTTCTTTAGAGGACCCATCTGACAAACTTTTTCTAAGCAGCTAATAATTTAGGAACAATTCTGCAGTTTGCCCTGAATTATTTCACAAAATAATAATTGTTAATTATTCCAGAAAACACTTAATTATTATTAACATTGTATTTGTGTGAGCCCTAGCTGTTCAAATACATTCTTCTATTTATTTGCACTTGCAAGTAGCCTGCATTATCGCAAAAGCCTTTATCTGTGTAATTAGTTTTACATGGATTTTGTAATGAAAAGCGTACATGAAAAATGGAATGGTGTGCTGGATGTGTCCCCCAAAATGAAACCAGTAGCATCAAAGCAATAATAATATATAAT